>OMKI01014157.1:0-11110 GCA_900302315.1 Phycis blennoides | reverse complement strand
CGCCTACCGCTGCTACCTTTTATGTGTATTGTCCTGTTTTTATCGCTTTTATCTCACAAAGTGTTATCACTACTGGTGTATGATCGCCTGAGCCTCTTAAAAATCCGCGATTCTGTGGATAAACTCCCGATCCATGACTTTAACGATCAGACAAAGCCACCGTCACCTGTTCTGGCGTCTGTACCCTCTTACCTATGGTGTCTACCTGGTCGGTCACCATGCAACAGCCGTCGCAGAAGACGAGGAAAGAGAGGTGGAGTAATATGCCGGCTGAAAGCTCACCTGGCTTCGTCCGCCACGTACAACACGTGCCATCCGCTGTTTGGTCTCTCCAGTGATTGTGTAACGAGGGTAAAATGGACACATGGACTGTGCGTGGGACGACCACTATTACCAAGGGGAGAAATTGTAATGGGGCGGGACAGCCTCTGCTATGCGTGCTTGTTGTGTCTGTGCTTGTGTGACGTGCCTCTACAGGTGTTCCACATATACGGGATGATGAACACGCACGGGATTGGTTGCGCCAACCCATAAAAAACAAACCGAGAGTTTCTCCCGGGGCTGCCAGCCGACTACGGACAACCGCGAAGATAGCACGCAGTAAGGCGAGGTTCGGAGTCCCATCCTGCTCCTTTCGTGGAACCCCCGGCCGATCGACGGCATGGCAACATCGAAGGGAATTGTTCAGCGCACGCTATTCCTCGTCTCAAGGGAAATGAACAAACTGAACGAAACCTTTGAGTGAGTGGGTTTTTTGCTTTTGTCCGAGTGCATTGTTATACATAAGGTTGCAGTGTGGAGTTACTCATATGTTGCATAGGGATTGCAGTGTTGGGTTATTTGTATTTTTTTGTACATACTGATTGCCGTGTTTTATTCTTTGCATGTTGTACGTATTGACCCTCACCACCTAGCCCTCCTTCTGCCATTTTGCATTTATTCCCCGTCATTGTCACTGCTGTGTTTAGCCACTGTGTTTTAGCGTGGATTGACAAATCGTTTTTTTTGTATTTAAATTTTTTGGGGGATTTGATGGGACTGTTACCCTGGTTTTAGACATCATAAATAAATTCTAAATATTTTATAAGTACACCTTCGTATTGTTGCGTATCCAATGGTCAAACATTCTTCACCTGTTACGGTTACAATTGCGCCGGCTACGACATCCAAGGCAAAACTCACACCAGACTTTGATGCACTGGCAAAAAAGGAGATCAACAACACTGTTCCCACTGTTCCCACTGAAACTGAACGTGAGTTTCTTAACTGTGTTTATTCAAATTTAACTAATTAAATTAATGCATTTGGAAAACAATTTGTACAATGAGCCTTGCATATTCATGCTTTGCTACATATTACAGGCCAAATTCTCTCATATAATGGCTTTTACATGTAATTTATACTAGTAAACACAAACACTCCATCCATCTGTTCTTGGCCCGGCCCCTCTGTCAAACCCATTGCGGCCCGCGAGTCAAAAAAGTTTGCCCACCCCTGGTCTAGAGTGACATCACAAGTGGGAGTGTCCACCCTGATGTACAATTGACAGATCATTGCACCATTCGGTACAGTCGCTCGTTTAGGCTGGTAGGTTGGTCTGTCCATCAAACATTCAGGTGGACGCTCCAACTCGTAATGTCTCTATAGGGGTAGATGTTGATGGCTTATCCAAATCACACCTGGTGGTCAAATAGAGGCCATTTGAAGCCACCCTGCTTCTCCTCTTCATCGAGGAGGAGTAGGGGGAGCAGGAGGAGCAAGGACAGTTCTGAAAGAAAGCTCTCTAAACTTTGAGATAAGAGCGACCCCACACTAATATTGTCCTTTGTCCTTTGAAGGCATGTGGGTGACTTCCAATGAGTTCATTTAGGAACGATGAGTGACTGATTCAATGACTAAATGAATTTGGGGGAAATAAACAGAGGAGACAGTCCACTTATTACACGACAACAAATGGATTTCATTTCACGCATGATCGGCTCCTAATTGAAGAGGGTCACAATAGGAGACGAAGATAGCCTGCTAGAGTGCCCCATGGCCGCCACCTAGAGCAGGTAGCCAGCATTCTAATCTCAACCAACACTTAGCATGGTCGCACGTTACTGTAAACCAACACTTAGGCCTACGCTCAACCAACGGTTAGCATGGTAGCAGGCTAATCTGAGCCAACGCTTACCGTGGTAGCATGCTACTGTCAACCAACACCCATCATCACCATGGCACTGTCAATGAGGACAGCAGTGTGTCAGAGTCTGATCAGTTGAAATAATTATTCTCATGTAAGCATTGATTAGCCATCAAAAGCTACAGTCACATTCATAACAGTTAATTAACAGTGAACTAATGGTCTGGTAATCATTTACTAATGGTGTTCATGTTAACTAAGGCTAATTCATTCATTCATTATTTAATAGGGTAAGGGCTAACCCTAACCATAACCCTATCCCCTATGCTAATGCATTATGAGTATGCTTATTATTGCATTAACTAATGTAAATTAATGGTTTCCAGCATTTGATTGCAAAAAAAAAATCTTAATTCATAATTCATTTTAATGCTTTTGGCAATTTTTTTAAAAAGTGGGTGGGTTCTGCTTACAACAAGCACAGTTGTTTCTGCAGCCTGCAGCAGCACCACTCAGATGCTCGGTGTAGCATCACAGCGCTTTCAAGTAAGTACTGTTACCTTACTTTCATTAAATTAACAATTGAATCAAAACTCAACTGGCAAGGGAGTGTACGTACTTAATTGAAAGTAACTTATAGCTAACGCGCTGTTAGCAAGGCTTCCGACTGAGCTAGCTGTGTCAATCGAATGCGCACAGCGAGCAAGCTGCTCGATGGCTAAGCTGCCAGCTACACATCATTTAAAGTACCCACTTTGCCTCTCTCTGTGTGGGACCGTGAAGTTAAGGTGTTCACTTTCAACTGGTTCCACGCCGACCGAGGTGGACGAATAGCGCGTACCTTTTGCTGCTCCAACACCAGCTAATAACAATAGTCTAATGACTTCATTATGTTCAATTACAGAAGCTGTGAAACGGTGGGACTGCTCAGTGGCTGACACAACGTTGGTGGGGGGTATGATGAGAGCGGTGCAGGTAACAGCTGATGAAGCCCCCTCCCCGTGACCCCAGCCCATGTGCACACCGGTGGCCTTGCCGCTGTGCCCCTGATGTCTCCCTCAATGTCGACTGGTGTTTCCCCTTTGGATGTTACTGTTTAATGTGTTCATTGTTCTAGTTTTGTTCATGCTAATTGTTCAAGTCTATGTGGTTTATATAGTCTCAATCCACTTTTGTACTGCAAAATTACCGAGTTCTACATTTGTGCTCACGCACAGTATATATTGGCTGATTTGTAGACAATGCTAGTTATTGCAAAATGCAAATATAATAGTGCACTTTTCCTCTCATTCTGGATTGAAAATAATGATTGAAGTCTGAATTTATCCAGCTATGCAGATTAGTAAAAGGGAGCAAGGTAACATGTCAAGTTATGTCATGATGATGTTATGATGAAGTCTTTGTGACATCCAGGAAGAGGCCAGATCACAACCGATATGGGGATGATTTCATCACCAGGAGGCCCGTTAGACGGCTTTTTAATGACCATAACCAGCTCGTAGACCCGGCTGATTTTAGGTCCTGGAAATGACATCTAAATCATCTCCACGTCGCTGTGATCTGGCCTAGACCTGAACGTCACTGAGAGTCTTCATCACAACGTCCTCATGACGTTGATGACGATGTCGAATTTGACTGGCTGAGTTAATAAACCATTTGAACTGTTAGTTACTTATTTGTTAATGCTAATTACTGCATTGACTAGTTAGTTCATGTTTACTTACCCATATTGTAAAGTGTTACCAAACTAATTCAAAACCATCCCTATTGTGACATCACAATTGGGGAGTGTCCACCCAGATATACAATGTATGGATCATACATTGATCAGCTTACCTAGTGGACTGTAGCAACTGGAAGGCTGATCTAACAGTCGTACATCATGGTGGACACTCCCTCTTGTGTTGTCACTAGATTTTGAAAGGTTCATGTCCACCAGAAGCCAAGACAAATTTAGCTGTTGTAGGGTTTTTTAAATGAGATGGTGCTTAAAGCCAACGGCGGGTGTAAAAAGAATCATTACACCGTCTGTTTGAGCACGTCTCGGCCGACTACGTGATTTAGGAGGAGTTTTTGTGAGGGAGGGAGGGTGGAAGCAGGAAGAAGAGATTTAGCATTTATAGGGCTGCATGCAATGCAACCTGTAACCCTGTTTCAGTTGGACAAGATTCATATTACAGATGCAAGTTACACTCTGAACTTTGCTTCTCTAATACGAATCCTGTCCAGTACAAGAGGTCGTAAGTGCAGAAAATGACTAGGAATGTCTTGGAATTTGGTACCTTGCTCAAAACCATACCACTTTCCATAAAGCGATTTAAAACGACTTAGTACCCCCATAGTTGTTGCAATTGTGAATTATAGACAGACACGCTTCCTTCTTTGGCAGATGTGACTTGGGTGTTCATTTTGTTGAGTGAATTGTGGGCAATATTCCGCTTATTAAAGCAAAAAAAATGTTTAATAAATTAATCTTCAACTTAATTATCCTGCCTCCACAACATCACTTGCAAACATGCACGTTTAACGGTCCTCAGCTGCACCTTAGCAGTGGTGTTCCAATCACCAACCCCAGCGCCGGATGTCGGGCATTGTAACCACAAGGCTTTGAGGACGGACCGCAGGTGCTTCGCTTCCTCGTTCGTTCCCTCCTGCAGGCGTTTGGGAGGAAGGCTTTACCGTGTCGACCATCACCTCGGCTACACTCTGCACCTTCTGAAACCCCAAGGTCTCCATATCACTCAACGGCCGCTTCAGAGCTCTCAAAATGTATTCAGTTAGCAGATGTGGCAGCCTGGATTACTGATTAATGGGAGGCTACTTTGGATGGGACATGGTTACAATGGCATTAAAAGTACAGATCAGTATCCCGTCTTCTGCTGTAACAACCTGACATCGCCTCAGGGCTCTGTCACTCTGGCAAGATAGAGAGCGACGTGTTGTTATGGCAACGCATAATGCAGAGCGAAGTACGGTATTCAATAACAAGCCCACACCAAGTCCCATGGCTGCCCATGAATTCATATTTTAAAAACAGTGCCATGTCATATTGACACACATCGATTTGGAAATCAATACAGGTTCCTTTATATCATATGTCAAAAGCTTATGGACTTTAAAGTATTGCCATGATATTTTGACACCGTTTGGAAGCGTTTTTTGATAAGATTCCTGGACAAAAAACAACATAAGAAAAACTAGGTTATGGAACGAAAGGGGAGACATTTTGCGGCAGTATATCATTTTTATCTACAAACATCTGAGCAGCGTGTAGAGATGTGGTTCGCTTTTTTTGAAAGATGCTGGCATGCAGAGAAGCAGCAGACTTGTGTATTGATGCCGGCTGCTTTTTAAAGCGTTGTATTTAGAGAGCAGTGCCTGCCTGCTGGGACAGATATTAGGGAGAAGAATCCCAGGCTTAAGTCTGAAGAATTGCAGACATTCAATCCTTTCCTTTCAAAAAACACGTCTGTTTATCCCCCCTGAAATATACCAACTATAAATATCACCAAGTACTCAATGAACCAGCGTAGTATTTGGCAGTAGTTGACATTTTAAGTTTTATTCTTTAAGTTTTATTCTCAATAACATGTTTCATTCAAATTAAACTGATCCACTTTGATATTTACCATTCAGGGAAAATGTGTTGACAATAATTTTGGAATTGATTGATGCTGTTAGAGAAATATATTTTCCCCCCAATTTGTGGCTGTGAAAACTCTCATTTGTGCTATCCCAATACATCCAGGCAGAGAACATAATGTGTTATATCTCCCAGCCGTCGCTCGGGATCATGATGCGAAGAAACTTTTGTTAATCTGCTCCAAAACAACATCTATCTCCAAATGAAAAACAGAAGACAGCGTCCTCTCTCTTTACAACTCTCTTGTAAAGGTCTTTCTATCGCTACCTCTTTATAATCCTCTCATATGAATATAGAGGCATGGCTGTGAGGTATGATTGTGTGTGTGTGTGTGTGTGTGTGTGTGTGTGTGTGTACGCATCCGTGTGGTCAAACAGGCAGTCTCAGATGATAGCATTCCACCACTCTGCTGAGCTACCTCACAACTAACTCTCTCTCTCTCTCTCTCTCTCTCTCTCTCTCTCTCTCTCTCTCTCTCTCTCTCTCTCTCTGTCTCTCTCTCTCTCTGTCTCTCTCTCGCTGTCTCTCTCTCTCTCTCTCTGTCTCTCTCTCTCTCTCTCTCTCTCTCTCTCTCTCTCTCTCTCTCTCTCTCTCTCTCTCTCTCTCTCTCGCTCTCTCTCTCTCTCTCTCTCGTCAACTTGGAAACTTACATTTACAAAGCAGAAAAAATAAAACAAGAAGATGTACAGAAACCAAGACAAAATAAGATGTGAAATTATAATGACTTTGTTTTACCCACCCAAACACTGTTGTCTCACTCTTGCTCTCACTATGATTTTTCACACATATATATTTTTTCTATTTATGTATATTATACCTATTGTTTTTATACCATATATTTTTATACTATATATTAAGTCAGTCAATTCACAACTCCCATATTGAGCCTCAGATCTGTAGTTTAGATGCAAACGCATGAACCTAAAGTAACAGTAATGCAAATAACAGCAATAAAGCTATTAGAAAACACTAACAATAACGGCTTTATTATTTCTATATAGAACACGTTCGATAATATGCTTAATTAAAGCTTCAAGACCAAGACAGAGGTTGTTGCAATTCTCACTTTGTCTCCTACACATGTCTCCTCACTCCGTCTCCTCACCTTGTCTCTTACCCTGGTATACGCCCTTTGTCTCTTCACCTTGTCTCCTCACCTGTCTCCTGTATTTTGGTTATAAAACATTGCTATCACCGCTCTCTGCAGTGCCTCACACAATGATTGAAAAGTGCTGCCTGTTGCCCAGGGCCGCGTACATGAAGGATGTGGAGCCCAGAGACAAACCGCCGTATTCCACGGCCATTGGTCCTGACAACATACCGTAGGGAGGGGCTACAGCTTCAACAGCTCTGCCAAGACTGATGTGAGGCGTCCAATGCTCCTGAAGGACACTGGAATCCTATATACTAATTAGTCATTTAGCAGGTACACATTTATCTGTGGCATAGTGGCATACTGTGAATTCAAGTGTACATATCATTAGGTGTTTGTGGCTAAAAAACAATACACTCCCTCCTACACTTGTGCTTTTGAATTCAGACTCATCACACACCCTATCACGTAGCCACTGCCTTTGCTCACATTTTCTCGCTGCATGGCTCAGTCTCTAAGTCCTTGAGCATGCACAGTGGCGTATAAACACAGAATCAAAACTTGCAGATTTGTTCATTTGGGGGCACTATTGCCACTACCAGGGCAGGGTTGGACAAAGCAAAGGTACAGCTATGGGAGCTGCAAAACACTCATTTGGAATATTGATGGCCAACTATCACAGCTGATTTGCATCTTGACGTTGACAATGTGAACAATTAACCCGGGTCTTAACAAACTGGCAAAATCCAGGTAGTGGCTGCTAGTTTGTTTTAATCAGGATTTGATCTGATCTGATTTGATGTGATCTGACATTTTCGTAAATACATTTTGGTGAAAACATTTTAGTGAAAAAAATGGAAAAAGCTTTTAACTAACCACTTTAAAATTGCATTTTGTGAGATTAAGCGGCAGCAAGCACTGAGGTGGCAGATTGTACCCCACTGAACCCCCCCCCCTTATTTGTATGTGTTGTACTTATGTAATTCCGCAAAATGGCACTAAATTCTACACACTGCACCTTTAACTACTTGTCATGTAAGGCTCCAGTGGGTAGTTGTTTTAGTGTTGATAGCAGGTGACAGTATGCTTAATGAGTTCATAACCAAAATGATCCATGAATGGTCAGACACGGAAAGCAGTAGCTTCCAATGAATCCCTATCATGAAAAATACTTCCCACACCTCATGTTGCTTGTGTCATCTAATTAGGGAGCAGGGTGGATATTCTTGCCACATATCTTTTGACAAGCATTAGTGTGGATGTTGCTAGCTGAACACAGAGACTGGGAGCCAGCTGTCTAGATCTCCTCCATGCCATGTTAATATGTGTACAACATAGCGCACACTTCCAACAAATTCTTGTTAGTGCATATCGTCCTCTGATTATTGCCTTCACCTGGCTCATTAATGTTCACTGTTAATATTCTGCCTCATGGTTCTCTATGCTCTGCTCTAGTCAACGTCTAAAAGGAAAGTCATTGATGAAGAGTTGTGAACACACTGTTTCACTAGTGAAAAAGTTCCACTGGTTGACTGATGCAAAAGTCCACCCATGGTTAAAACTCATGATGTAAACATGCCAAAGTTCAACTCATGGTGAAAACATGCCAAAGTTCAACTTATGGTGAAAATGCAAAGTTAATCACAATAGCTTATTTATCTGCTGTTTTGAAGTGTTAATTATAGGTCTATTAGTTGGCTAATGTTGAATTCATGTGCTGGTCATCTGTCCAACAGCTGGTTCTATGAATTAATGTCCTATGAAGTTCAATGTGTGAAAGAGCTTGAGATGCATGAAGAGCACAGCTGTGACCCCCTCCCTCTGCGTTGAGATCATCCATACAGTTGACATACACGCAAGTTAAACATAATGATTACACATACGCAGCGTTTGCATGTCGCTATTAGCCAAGCAGCACCATTAGCATTAGTACATTGATGATAATCATGGATACAACGCCTCCATCCTTCTAGTTAGGCTAATAAGCTGAAATAAATGACCTCACTCAGCATGCCATTAATGCACGTAGCAGGGTGCAGAGACGCAGGCCTCTGTTCCCCGCCGAATTACACTCCTTCATACCGAGCTAAAAGGAGAAAGGACACATCACTTCTTGGCTGTGAATTGTCCTCAAACGGCACGTTCATAACCCCGATTCTCCCAGTCAACTTCAATAGTGCAGCATAAATGAAAAACTGTCTCGCAAGAAATAAAAATAAACAATGAGAAATGAAGCTTCGCACAATTGAATTTGCAGACGGGACGCGCGGCACCCGGGCTGATAAGTGACTCTCTGGTGGGTTTACACCGAGCTGATTACAACACAACTCTTACACCCCCATCAGCTGTTTGAAAAGCTGTCCGCTTAGCATGAATCACAACAATAGTCCGCCAGATGCTAAGTCCACCAGACGACTGTCTCCCCCTCCACGTTCCTTTGTGTCCCTCCATTCACATGAACCAGACGGCCCCGCTGTGTGTTCACCACGGTAGACGTTTTCATGACCACGGCGCGCACGCAAAGAGATGTGTTGACGAAGAAGTGGTCGCTTTTATGTTGAAGGACTGATACGGCTCTGAAATTGCTCTGCAGTGGAGGCGATGAATAGGCCCGAGCTGTATCTTTATAGTCCATTAGCTTTTTTTTAAAACATGTTTGAAATAAACATGCCAAATGGGAGATTTACTGGGATATATATTTTAAGTGGGTTTATGACCGTCATAACCGTCTGTTTAGCCATGGCTTATCGGTTATCAGTTAACAAATAAAACGTGAATTACTGTGAAAATGTGCGCGCATGTTCAGAAATATGGAAGGAAGTCGATTCATTCGGTTAGGACTCGTTCTTTTCCTGAATGTATTTTTTCATGCCATATTCAATTTGACTTTGACTGTGACTTTTCAGAGATTCTTGTTGTGATACAGTATCTTATGTTTGCATGTGATCGTGTGTGTGTGCATTGTCCTCTGCGTGCCATTCCCCGTCGGTGAGCGGCCCTGTGTGTGTGTGTGTGTGTGTGTTCATGTTTGACACGAATGAACAGTTTTTCAGACGCCACCAAACACCACCGTGAAGACGGTGGTGTTTTATCTCGTGAGCCAAACAGTCGTGTCTTCCTGCTTTGCTGCCATAACCGGCGATATTGTACCGCGTGTGTGCGTGTGATAAATGACTGACGAAGGTTTAATCAGGTTTGGATATTGAGACAGGAAGAGAGATATGGTTTGAAATAAAACGAGCACCAGAGAAGATCAACCCTCCGACAGTGAGGCCCACCTGCTGGGTGTCATCGCACCGAGCTCCCCTTAATAAAACGAATCATTGCTCACGTCTTCAATATCCATCCAGAGATATTTCAGGACCTGCTCATCGCTCACCGTTATCAATACTGATCATCTCTTTTGCATTGGCATATTCATAACCACATTCTAATATTCCCCCTTTATGAGAGTGCCACATAGTCTGTACCCAGTGTGTGGGTGTGGGTGTGGGTGTGGGTCTGTGTGAGAGACAGTTTGTTTGGGCTCGTGTGAAAGAGAAAGACATAGTGTGTGTGTGTGTGTGTGTGTGTGTGTGTGTGTGTGTGTGTGTGTGTGTGTGTGTGTGTGTGTGTGTGTGTGTGTGTGTGTGTGTGTGTGTGTGTGTGTGTGTGTGTGTGTGTGTGTGTGTGTGTGTGTGTGTGTGTGAGCAAGAGTGTGAATGTTTCAGTCAGTGTGTGTCTGTGTGTTGTTTATTTGTCAGCAAGAGAAAGTGTGTGTCTGTGAGAGTGTGTCCGTGTTTGTGAGTGACTGTGTGAGGGAGAGACAGAGTGTGTGTGTGTGTCTCTGTGTGTGTGTGTGTGTCTCTGTGAGAGAGAAAGTGTGTGTGTATGTTTGAGTGAGTGACTGTGTGAGGGAGAGACAGAGTGTGTGTGGGTGGGTGTGTGTCTGTGTGAGAGAGAGTGTGTGTGTGTGTGTGTGAGAGAGTGAGAGAGTGTGTGTGTGTGTGTGTGTGTGTGTTTGTGTGTGTGCGTGTGTGTGTGTGTGTGTGTGTGAGCATGAACGTCACCTCCCCTCCCGACGGGTGGTTTGGTCTGAGCTAATTCCCTTCCCTGGAGGGGAGGAGCGATGACATTCTTAGCGTCATTACATCAACGCAGGCGGAGATGACCTCTTTGTCTCGGAGGCGAGTCGTTTAACCTCCCCTCCGACCGCCCCCCCCCCCCCCCCCCCCCCCCCTCCCCCCCCCCCCCCCCCTTTTTCCCCCCC
>OMKI01014147.1:15924-27681 GCA_900302315.1 Phycis blennoides | reverse complement strand
GCAATGTCAATTTATTGTGGTTTCAGCAAGCAAATTTTGCCCTAGTTTTCTTTTTTCTTTTTGTCGGTTTCTACAGTGCATGCCGAACCTTAAATTTATTCTCAGTTAATTATGTTCCATAGCTTAAAGCAACATGGTCTTATTTCTTTCTTCATCTGTAATTACCATCTGTATTTTGCTTATTTTACAATAATGTCAACCATGTTATTTTATTTTGTGTGTGAGGGAATTGCTGATTAAAAAGTCAGACTTGCATAGCTAAATCTGACATCGGAGCCAGAGTTTGCATCCAAATTTTACCATTGTCCTTCCAATATATGGGGCCAATGTATGGCCTTAAATCTGTGTATAGGACCACCTTTGTGTTAAAAAAAAATTACCATACTTTGCAACACAATAATATTAGCTTGTGCCCCTCACTGTATTGCATAACTTTTCTGCTCTCCATTCTGTACCGCAAAGTACAAACTAATGATACCGTTTGTTTGGTTTACGTTTTTCGCCCTAGCTCCTTAAGAAATAAAAAAAATATATATAAGTAATTGTAACCATTGTGTGTGATTTATTTGTGAATGATTAAGCATCCGCACAAACTATTCATAATGGTGTTATTCATATCTACTTATTTATTATGGATGGTATTGTTTAAGGGTATTTATGGTACGCAAAGTTATTCATCCTAGGATTTTAAAGACATGGCATGAATGATCACTCATATAACTCACAAATCATGACAACGTGATGACACTACACACAGCTAACCTAATACTAAACAACTATCCTGAACCAAAGCCAAACGGGGATGTTACGTTAGGGTATTAGGTTAGAGATTGTTATGGGCCAAATTTGACCATCTCTAACCTAAAACATAAACGTAACGACTCCTGACCTAATAGAGCTCCCACAACTACCAATCCTTTAATAACCGCTTACCTAAATGTACGCCTCTAAAGTAAACACTTAAACTTAACCAATCACCGACCAATAAACTTAACCATCTCTAACTCGTGCCGTGGGATTCCCGCACAGTACGGGGTCGTGTTTTTTTTTTCTTAATAATGAAGCTACCGTTAATACACGTTAGTTACAGCTGGTGGCGCTGTGGCGCTCCGCCTGGTGACGCTGTAGCACTCCGCCCGGTGGCGCTGTGGCGCTCCGCTTGGTGGCGCTGTGGCGCACGGCCTAGCGGTTCTGTGTCGCTCCGCCTGGTGTCGCTGTGGCGCTCGGCCTGGCGTCGCTGACATCCCCGCTGAGCTGACGATCGGCTTCTGTTTTGCACGAAAGAAGATGGCGGCGTCCAAGGTGAAGCAGGACATGCCTCCTCCGGGAGGCTATGGCCCCATTGATTACAAGAGAAATCTTCCAAAACGAGGACTCTCCGGTACAGACAAATGCAATTCGCCGATTATGTGTCAATCTTTTCTTTAAAACTGTAGACCCTTTTGCTTAGCAAGCTTTGGTCTAATGGGAAGAAGCTAACATGCTAATGCTTGCTTACTAACCCAGAGTAGAGAACATCTAACCTATACAATTATTAGTGATAACAAAGTGTCACTGCTAGAAAATGGTTGCAGTTCTGATTAATCACAGTAAAATAGTCTTAATACCAAATGTGCTTAATGGAATCGACGATGACATTGTTGACTGCTAATGCACTAGTCAGTGTTTCTGCTTCAATATTTTGACAACTCAGTTAATTGCACAGGAAACGCAGAACAGTACACATTTTACACAGTACGGAAGGACTGACAGGTCCATTCATGTGAGGTGTTTTAATATTACAGTGCACTCCAGGCTGAAACACAAACAAGAACACAGAACAAATACAGAAAGGAAAACCAATGTTTCCATTTGACAAAATATTCCTACATCCTTTTTAGGCTACAGCATGTTCGGAATCGGCGTTGGTGTCATGGTGATTGGATACTGGAGGATCTTTAAGTGGAACAGAGAAAGGAGGTAATGCATTGTATTCCACACATTGAACGCAAAGGCGATGTGACTTTCCTCCAGTCTGGTACTGATGACTGGTTGTGTGTTAAGGCGTTTGCAGATTGAGGATTTGGAAGCCAAGTTAGCTGTTATGCCACTGCTGCAGGCGGAAAAGGACCGGAGGTAATGTTCCATTTATTTTCATGAATTGTGATTGTATTTTCTTGAACGTACAGTTACAACCTTTTCTTCTTATTTACCAGGGCCTTGAGAATGCTGAGGGAAAATCTAGAAGAAGAAGCTGTCCTCATGAAAGATGTGCCCGGCTGGAAGGTAAGCTAATAAACTAATCTGTAATGGTATCAAATCAGCACTGTGTACACCGGCCCCTGTATAAATACACGTATGCCAAACGTTTTCTGAGAGCTTCTTCTACTTGCACAAAACCGCTTCTTTGGTAGAATACCTTCGGAAAAGCCAGGAAACACCTTCAGTTGTTTGCTTACGGACCAGTGTGCCCTCTCCCCTTCTGCCATAGCATAGTAATACTGCTGGATAGTCTGAGAATACAAGATGATGAAATTAAAGGTTGGGTTTTGGCAGCCTTTAAAATAGTTCAACTGATCCTAACAGAGAATCTGGTTTTAGGGCAATTATGTGTGTGGTTAATGTGCTACTATGTGAAACTGCCAAGTGTTGTACATGCCTCTACATGTTTGATTGCTGATTTTGTTTTCTGCAGGTGGGTGAGAACGTGTACCACACAGAGCGCTGGGTAACGCCTCCCACAGAGGAGCTGTTCAACCTCCGGCCCCGCGAAGAGCTTCTGCATAAGCGCTTTGGGTTCCAGTGGTACGTGTAGTGTCCGTACCACGGCCCCCCCCATGTAAATGTACAATAAAGTATGATTTTTCTGTAACGTCATCCGCTGTCCTTCTTGAACTGCCTCCTGAATGGTGGAGGCCTTGGTTTTCTCGTCTCACATGTCTGCCTTTTCTAAATACTTGAGAAACAGCTGTGATTGCAGTCACCTGGGCTGGTTGGAAGCCTTTTCGGTTTTCAGAGCCATACAAGATTCAAGTACTTGATATCATTTGGAAGAGCGAATGAAGGTTCTAAAATTAGCATTAGACATTGATGGAAGATATCCATTGCAAAGTAAACAAGTTTAGGTGTCAAAATGCTCTAAATGTGTACCATTGTATTATGTACCATTTATCTTTGTAGATGGTAAATTTGACATGTCTTTGTTCAATGCTCAAGTAGGTTTGTAACCTAAAATATTTGATCGCAAAAGCCACTTATGGAACTTGAATTTTCCTGTCTTACCATTTTTCAGCAGCAGACTAAAACTGCTCACAATGTGGACTAAACCACAAACAAGCTTGTTTAATTTCTTCATATAACATACAATTTTAATGAAACACCCCAGTAATGAAAGGCTAGTACTCGTATGAAAATGAACTTTATTGAACGTTGAAAACTTTTTCTACCCCAGCTAGTGGGGTCACAAATGAGCATTTAACCAATGAACAAGTAAAATGCACAGGTGTACTAAACACACTTCCATTGTGGTTTAGACCATCTTCTCTTGGCCCTGAAGGAGGCCCATCTGTTCGTTCTTCTACCACCTGAGAGAAACGACTTCGGATCATCTTCAGAGATGCTTCCAGTCACCGTGTGTTTCCTATAAAACCTGGGGGGGGAAAGAAAAAATAATTTCAACCTGTCAAGCTTGGAAGTACAGAACCATGAGCATCAAATCTAAATGGTTCATAAAGCCATGTGCATCTGACAGATTACAAGTACAGGAGGAAAAGGGTGTATTGTCTGACTTTTGTCCACATACACCATTTCTACACCATTATTTCTAATACGACCACAACGTATCAGTATTTAATTACCCAATACCTTCCACTACTCAAACCCGAGTTCCACAAATAATCACAACTGATCAATTGACATTTTAAACTCGTCCATTAATAGGTAACTATTACACAACAATGGTGGGGTAATCTGGCACCATCATTGGCTGAAAAGTTATTTTAATGAGACAACCCAAGTAGTACAGTAGTCTACATTTTCCAGTTCCTGGGCTATGGTCGAACAGTCAAAGGAATCGCAACCCATGTCCTTTCCTAACCTTTTCCTTGATCAAAAAACAAGGTCAAGCAAAGCTGTAAAGGAGAATTAATTCAACCTAGGAAAAGAACCATGGTGCCAAGAGAATCTGACTGGTGAAACTTGTTCTGGTGACTTGCTTACTGTATTAACAGCAATTAAGTGTTTCACCTGACAAATGTACTTATAAGTCACTTTGGACAAAAGCATCTGCTAAATGTAAATGTATGCAAAGGCAGATATGGACATACGGCTGCCGTGGTTATGTTACAATGGTCCAAAGTTGGACTGCTACAAGCTCATCTTTCCATGGCGACTCATGCAGGCTGTAAATGTGGACATCCCAGAGAATATAACATCAAGGTTGGAATTTCAATTAAAAAAATCCATATAGGCTCCCAGTCACAAAATGGAAACATTGTCATTGTTCTGCTCACTCTGCTGTCCACTCATATTTATCGACAAATCCCAATTAGTATGACAATGAAAATAATTGTCAGTCATGTCGACTGTTCTCGTCTCGCTGCAATTGTTACTGCTGCAAGGAATTCTGGGATTAGCGTCATCTCCTTTTGTTCCATAAAGGGTGGTGCCGTGAGGAAATAAAAGCATTTGGAGAATCTAAAGAACATGAAGACTACTCTACCACATCCAAGGTCACCTAGCAAAAGTAATTTGATGCAAGAGTGACCCATCATGTGAATTACCCTTCAACTGGATTCTGGAAGGTTCAGCTTACCCAGTAACAAGGAAGGCCAACACTGCCGTCTTGAGTCCAGCATGGTGCGGCCATTGGGGAGATCCAGGTGTTCTCCATACAGCGGTTCATCCTGAACAAAAGAAATTCACATTTCAGTTCTGGACAAGAGAACACCAATGTCAGTGAAGAGCATGCAACATTCATTTACTCTTGTGACACTAGGGGGAAAAAGCCAAACAAAAAAGGTGTACAACTGAAATCATCCTAGAGGTCAATTGGAGGCTTGTTGGCACAAGTTTGATTAACTGATGCAATGGAAGTTACTGTCCATGTGACTGGAGGCTTGGTTTTCAGCGAGGACAGGGCACCATCGTCCAAGTGTATGGTTATTCGTCAATGAGCACGGCAAAAACCAGACATTTGAAGCAAGGAAGGTCTTTTACAACAGCTAACTTGGATGGTCAAGGACATGTTATACACCAAGGTCGAAGGATGTGAGCAAAGCAAAAGGAGTTTTTACCTCGAGTGAACTGGCCTACGAATTCTCCACATATGAACTAGGCAAGAGAGCAGCTTTCATCTGATGAGCACTTGTCGGTAGGGGCAACACTTCGCTCCAAGGACTTGTAGGTTTTTGAAGTAGCTGACCTCTTGAACGTAATGAAGCATTAACAACCAAAAACCACCTGGTATCCCCCACCCACCACCACCCACAAGGCCCTTACATTACACGCACTGAGCATGCTGAAATTTGGTTTGTTTAGGCAAATGGGCTCTATGAAACTTGGGAAATTTGCTTTTGTTTGACTGACTTGCAGCAGCGCCAAATATTGCCCACTTTTGATTAAGAATTAATTTAAGTTTTGGCGAACCACTATGGATGCCAGGCATCATTGATACAAATCAGACCAAGTTATTGACCCGGAAGGGTCCCCCATTAGTTTAACACAAGAATCGCTTTTTTGTATTTTTTCATAAATCGTTTAATAGGCTCCATGAAACCAAATTGACAGAAAAAAAAAATCGTTGATACAAATAGCAAAGTACAAAACTGATCCCGGCTGTTACTTACTGGGGCGACGAGTTACATTGATGTTCACCTATACAAGTTCAGTCCATTTTACAGCACATTTAAAATGCAGGCGTTGAGAGCAGAACAAAAGAAAACTGAAAATTTTGGGCGGACTGAAGCGCGCTGCAATTCGCAACACCGTGAACAGTCTGCCGCTCGTGTGGGTGGAATACTTTCTGAAAATTAATTTGCTTGGGAAGAAACTGAAAGTACAGGGGGCCCCTCAGCAAAAGAAAAATTAAAATAAAACACTTAAGGTCGTGGAATCGCTCTAGTAGCACTAAGGAATGCATGTACAAAATCCAAAAAGAAAAATCGTTTAGGAGCACGGCTGTCTCTTTCCGCTCAGTTTAGAACTTGGCAGGAGGTAGGTCATAGTCAAACTGAAGGAAAACTACAACAAAAAAAGGTAAAGAAGCCCCATTGGACGCTCCAATGTTTCAGGGAATAAAAAAAAGCTCAGTTCTGTTCGGGAACAAGGCTGAGTCAATCAGGAGAAAGCCAAGTGAATAGATGGTTGGAAAAATCAGTCTACAGCACCATTCAAATCAGACAATTGTATTTATAGCAAGATATTAATAAGATGGCCCCTAAACCCAGGGGCATCTTAAAGTAACTTTAAACATGGTTTTGTCAATGAACGGCCAAACGTTATGGCTACATTTAAAGATGCTTAAGCTGCTACAACAGAACATACTATAAAAATAAGGTCACCAATAACACGTGGACATTTTTCTTGAGGAGCGCATCTTTTAAATACAGCCAGCCAAGTGATGATCTTGAGTCAGGGAGATTTTTAGTCGTGTGCAGCTGAGGATAAGAAGTGGGCACACAGGTAAAGACACTGAAAGTTTCACAGACATTTGAGTTTGACATCAACCCCACCTAATAACTCTTGTGCTCGCAAATATTGAACTGGTGGAAGAACACGGATACGGGCTACCATTAGGGCAATTTCACAAATGCTGAGGAGTCAAAGCTGTGCAACTGGAGTAGCTTTTAAATAGGGACTGTAGTGAACCGCACTGAACTGTAAGTTCGCAACTCTTGTGTTCTTTGGGGCGTGGACAGCGGATCAAACCACACAATTATCTGGTTGTGCAACTACGATTAATGACCTTTTACTTAAAAAAAAGAAAACCATCCCATCCATTAGAATTTACTTACGATAGCTGTCATAGCTGTCTCTGTAGGTGGAACGTTCGCCATAGCCTCCCTGGCTCCTGTGGGGGGGGGGGGAGCAAAAATTCTGTTAGCACATCACTAGGGCAGCACATCACTAGGGCACCAGTGTCAGCACAGTGACAATCCAGAACACCAAGGCGCCCGTCCTTGCCTGTTGTCCCTGTATCCTCCGCTGGAGCCGTAGCCGCCGCCACCACCGCCACCACTCCTGTAGCCGCCGCCGCCGCCACTGCTGCCGCCGCTGTAGCTCCTGTCCCCGCCACCGTAATTCCTGTCGCTATAGCTTCTGTCGCCATAGCCCCTGTCTCCGTATCCGCCGCCGCCTGTACCGCCAAGGGGGAAACATGGGGGGGCGCCCAGGTCAGAGAACGTCACAGGCATTGGGAATTTCCAAAAAATAAAAAATTAAATAATAAAAGGAGAGACGGTATTAGAATAACCACACCACACAAACGAGGAGGGTATGGCCAGACGCAAACGGAGTGCACACAAGGCAAACCATTATGCAAACAGCCGCCCCGTTCCTCGCAGGAACCTCTCCCACCTCTGCCCCTACCGCCGCCGAAGCCTCCGCTACCGCCGAAGCTGCCTCTGGAGCCTCCCCTGGAGCCGCCGGATCTGCCTCTGCCTGCTTCATCCACGCGAATAGACCGTCCATCCAGGTTCTGCAGAGGCAACGGACACGATATACATGAGCAATGTGTCAACACGCCACAGTGCATAGAACTACCATGTCACAAGACTGCAATAAATGAAATTGAAAATGGCGCAATAAACTTCGCAACATACCTTTCCGTTCATGCCTTCCAAAGCATCCTTTGCCTCATCTGCATTATCAAACTTGACAAAGCCAAATCCACGAGACCTCCCGGTGTCTTTATCCCGGATAACATCAACTAAAACAAGAGCAGCGCATTTAAACGATTGAGTCAAAAGCGCAAAAATGTAAAAATGTAAAAATGTAAAAATGTGAAAAAAAGGACAAAAAAACTGCGCTTACCTTTAGCGATGTTTCCATACTTGGCGAAAGCCGCCATCAGGGACTCCTCATTGGTGTCGAAGCTGAGGCCCCCGATGAAAAGTTTGCCTTCGTCGTTCATCTTTTGTGGGGGAGAACAATAAAAAAGGTCACATGGGCTCACCAGATAAATTGCGCCAGATCATTCGATAGATCGATATAATTCACATAAAAAAATCGCGTTGTTAGATATCCAATCTTTGTTTTAAAGATGTCGTTTTTTGAAACCTTTTTTTTTTTTAATCGGACTCGCAATGACCATGGGCCTGTCCGCCATTATGGACCAGACCACGCCATGGTTGAGGCCTACATCGTGACATCAGACTTGTAATTAAAATGTATAAATTACTCCAAAATTCCCACCGCGGCCACATTGAACACGGTAAAATCATGTACGATATCGATATACATGTGATATCGAACTAAAATCGACGACTAAACGACAGCATGTCGTTGTCGGCGGTGCCATGGAGGGTAGGCCTCATGGTAGGCCTTGCCAGGTTAGCAATGGGCTAGTGACGCTGGCTGCCCACAATGAAGCGCCATTTTCTACCACGTTTTTATATGCCCGTTTGATAGCCTGCGAGCAGGGCCGCGCTTTCAGCCACGGAGCCGGATAGCCCCGTAAAGGCGTAACGAAGGGAACTGGTTTAAAATGGTTTCAACTTAAACGAAGATTATCATTAAATGAAGCGATGGGGGTGGGGAGTGGGGGGTACGTGTGCATAAGAAACACGATGCTGCGTGTAACGGTCTGCACTGTGGCGTCTGCTCTTAACAGGATCAAGCTTGAAATCGTGTAAATTTCCACATGTAAACAACGCTACGATTTAGAAACATAACGACACGGTCGACGAATAGTGAAATCCAGAAAAACGCGTTAATTACCTTTAGATGGTGGGTTGTATCGAAGAGATGCTTGCAGGAGGACCGAGAGGACGAAGTGAGGATGAAATGGAAGCGCGCTCTCTTTTTGTGGACTCAGAGTTATTTAAATGAGCCTCTGAGGGGCGGGGCCAACGAGCCACGCTCAGTCAGGCGAGTTATAGCCTATTATTTCCTTTAAAATATAATTGATCATCCTTATTTATGTTCATTTTAATTTTATGAATGTTAAATTAATGTCGGCTATATTATACAATACAATAAAGTGTTGGTATTTCGTAGGAGCCGGGGATGTAGGAGGTAACTTCCGCTTGTATTTATATAGGCCAACGTTAATGTTCAACATTTACAGATACGCGTCGTCTAGCGTCCATTTATTGACATTAAATAAGCAGTAGCTTTTTTGTTTACTCTTTTAAATATTTGTGGTCGTTTTGAGTTAATCAGTTGCTATCTCAACGTCTGGAAAATGGAGGATGCGGATTTTTCCCGAGTATTAAAATGGTTGGAAATCAGATCAGTTCTATCAAAGAACACACTGAATGATCTTCAAGCAAACCCTCAAATGATCCATCTAAACCCATGCAATTTGGATGACAACCTTTCGCCATTTCAATGCTGTGTAAGAAAACTAAGAACAGCGTTTTGTATGAAAGGTTTTCTTAACGCTTTTTTCTTTCTTTGTGCTGACGTGACGTGAACGATTAACTGACGCCATTGTGACATGGAACGATTGTTACTCTCCCAAACTGTTTTTTTTTTCACAATATCAATATCCAATCCGTATTCTGGGTTGTATTTGTGTATCCATTGTTTAGCCAGTGCTTCCCGAAACGTTGTGTGCGAGCATGGTTGTGGTAGGGGGTGGGGCGGTTGTCTTTGTGATCAGTGAGCACAATCCTATAGTCAAACTATATCCTATTATGACTCTAGCCCACTAGCACCAGCGAACCAGCCCAAACCCTAACGAAATCAGTCCTGCTGGTTATGTAGTCTCTGGGCCAATAGATTCAAAACGATGGCTGCGCTTTTGTATATGCATGTTTATGCATATATTGTATTATTTTATTCACTATAATTATCATAGTTCCATTTTGATTTGAGTAAGAAATATGTTATTGTATTGATAGGCCTACTTTAGTTCTACCCATTTTTGCAAAGCATTTTATTGCACTCATTTACTAATTTTCAATACATTTGGGATTTACATTTACATTTACAGCATTTAGCAGACGCTTTTATCCAAAGCGACTTACAAAAAGTACATGTCAGAAGAAGGTGAAACATTTAATTGCTGCTAATACAGTAAGAAAGTCACCAGAACAAGTTTCAAGCATTTCAATTGGTAGGTTAACCATTGCTAACCTAGCAATATGCTTTGACAGCCCCAAACGTCAATAGATTCATATGTTTTGCAGGTTTTACATCAAGTCAGAGATAAGTATAAATGAATGGGCTAATATTCACATTTTGATATATTGTGTAGCACTGATTCAGGATCTGGCGGGTGGGTCCAACTATTTAATGAACGCCTGCTGAAACCAGGCTCTCACAAGAATTGCTCTTGAGAAAGGCCGATCCCAAGAGTCACCTCTGCTGTAAATTCTTCTGATTTGCTGCAGAGTCTCGAGCAGCAAATCAGACCAAATACATGCTGGACTTGCTACCCATCTTAGCAATAGTCACAGTGCTTCACTGGTGACCCCATGGATGTGTTTCATCGTTTAGAAGCCACACTTGATGAAAATGGCTGCCACACTTTTTCTTCAAAAGAACACTCTGACCCCGGCACACACCTAGGCTGTGTATTTAAGATCCTCTGCCGAGGATTTGGGCAAAGCATTTTGGTTTGAGCAAAGCATCATCCTCAGGTGACAAATCAGAATTTTATGAATGAATGTTGAAACTTTTAAAGAAATTACTCCAATCAATAGTTTCAATAATCAATAATCATTGAATAAGATCCCCTCAGACATTGCTTGACATAGCTTCGAGTATATATCCACTAAAATGATATTCATTATTAAGGCTTGAGTAAACAAACTGAAATATGTATTCTATATTTACATCCATCAATATATGGATATAAATATATTGTATATAATATATATTGTATTTTGTTTGCTACTACTTACTGTTTCAAACATACCTTGTCTGAAAGTAGTCAGAAAGGCTTATGTACAGAACATCCACAAATTGGGTCATGGGCTAACGTGAACCTGTTATTTTGTTTTGGTTGGTTTTTGGTTATCTGGGGTGAGCAGAAGGTGGACTTGAGGAGCAGTAGTGAGTCTGGATGAGGGGAAGCTCTGCCATCTTGTGGTTCTGTTTTGCAATGAGATGTCCAGAACACGATGGCCAGCCCATAAGGGACCGATAAATAAATATCAGAAGTTAATTACAAGGCTCCTCACTTGATCAAATACATCTGTAGCTTTGTATTATCATGTTGCCCTGTGTGGGTCAGGCTAAGGGTAAGTGTTTGCCAGATAAGCAAAGCATTGTGATTGTGTATAACAGTGGGAATGCTAATGTTGTGGACATTTGCATTGCCATCAGAAACCACACTGAGTATAACAAGAGCCGGCCCTGCATGCAGATGCTAGGAACTCACTCAACAAAGGGATGATCTTAGTAGTAGTCGAGAAGGAGAATTCACCCAATGGCCCGGCGTCAGAGTGGACACCCCAGCCCTGTTGATGGCCATCAGCTGGCTGACGATCCAGATGAGATAAACTTCTAATTTGAAAAGCCGAGACTTTGCCAACCCCCTCAGATTCACACTGTTCAATCAAACCCCACACACCTTGCCAACCCCCTCCAGTTCACACTATTCAATCAACC
>OMKI01014125.1:19522-32022 GCA_900302315.1 Phycis blennoides | reverse complement strand
TTACCCAATGGCAGATGGATACATATACATTTACATTTGACATGTGACTTACAAAAAGTACATTTGTAGGAAGAAGGTGACAAATTGAATTGCTTTTAATACAGTAAGAAAGGCACCAAAACAAAGTTTCAAGCATTTCAATTGCTAGGTTAACCATTACTCCAATGTGGCGGCGGAGCGTCCACAAATGTGCGGAATGTCAGGCGCTTTGGACAAAAGCGTCTGCCAAATGCCCCTTTGCCCTTTACCTACAGCGCCCGGGACTTCACGGAGGTGAAGTAACAAAGTAACAAAGAGCAGTTATAAAGTGCCACGATGTACAACATGCATGAGGGTAGGGTTGTTGTCCTTTGGGGGGGGGGGGGGGGGGGGGGGGGGGGGTGGGGTCGGGTTGGGAGAGGATGGATGTTATGCAGGCTTCAGGTGAACTCTGAATATGATACATTATAGCTAATCTTTTTTGGGTTGATACATAAAAAGCAGTCCAACATAAATTATAGCATAAGATATAGCATCAGATATATAGCAGATAAAGCAGCAAATGATGAGGCTGACAAACCACAATGCTTCAACTACAACCTGATTTGCTGCTCATTACGACATTCTGGACACAGACATTCTGGACACATTCTGGATGTTCACAATTCTCTAGTTCAAGTCCTGCATCAGACTGTTCAACTTGTTCAACTTGTTTTTTGGCATGCAGCCAAACATCCACTATTCATGGTTTCATTTGAAAGTTCTGACATTGTGCATCACTGTGAACCTGTCCTTACTCCAACTCACACACTACTAGCGGGGTTGACTGCAGCTAAAAAGACACTAGCCTTGCACTGGAAGCCCCCTCACACACTCACGCGTACCCAGTGGCTGCAAACATTTTTCAGCATACACTTCATGGAGTTGTCTGTAGCAAGAATGCACTGGAGGTGGTCAGAAAACAATCCAAACCTGGGCCTCAGCGGCTGCAGTGGTTAAGGATCTACTGGAATGAGAAACGGGTATTTCTGTATCTATTTGCAATTTTTTGTTTATTTTTATTCACTTACTTTGGCCTACGGAACACTGATATGACTAACGTGCTACGTGCTGTATGACTATAGGTACTGTTTGTAATGATGAATAAGATCGGGTCGGGACAATGACGGAGGGGGGTTGTTGCCATTTTGGGGGATTGTTTTGGAGGGGTGGGGAAAGAGAAGTGTTCACTAATTGTTGCATTACTGTCACTGAACTATGTCATGCACTTCTTTCTTGAAAATAAAAACAACAAAAAAATAAAATAAACATGAACCCCATAATATACACAATAAACGTCTGCAAAGTGATATGTTCCATGTGTGTTTGGACAATGGTGTCATTATGAGGTAAAGCAGAACAAGTCAAACAGGTTATGCAGCTCATGGCGAGGCAGCATGTTGCAAAATGGTGGTGAATGGTATTGACCAAACATTGACCATAATGCTACACACGTAGCATTAAGGTCAATGTTTACTCTCTCCACCTTAGTTCACAACCCCTTTAATGTGTGTTCAGTTTAGATGAGAGAAAAATAAGCCGTGTGTGAATTGCCTTTAGAACATAACGTGACCTTATCTAACGTGACCTGCTATTTCAAAAGGAGGAAAATAGGAAAGGAATAGATAAGAGATGGTTAAATTGGTTGACTTTGGCCCAGTCCAAGAAAAAGACATCCTGATTGTACAACAAACACAAAGCATGTTTAACATTGTAACAGCAATAGTGCAATATGTCATATGAAGTAGTAAAAAGTCCCTGAGTAACAAAAAATATAATCATCGCTCAGAAATATTCCACGGCTCCTGTTCTCGATCCAGACAGAAAAGACCATGGTATCCTTAGACATCCATTTAGAAGTTGTGCTTATTAGGTAATGTCATGTTCCTCCTCCAAACATGGAGGACAACATGGTGGTCTGACAAGCCTGGTCGTGCTTTTCGTCTTTACTCATCGTTGGCAGCAAGACAAAGCATGGAGGCACGTGGTCAGTTACTGCTCATGCACTTGAGTCTGTTCTTGAAGTAATACACCTCCGTGTGCATCCTTCCCTCGCTGCTCGTGGAGGAGTAGCGGAACTTCTCGTAGCTCTTCTCCGACTCAGACTTAGTCCAGGGAAGGACGATCTTGGAGGCGTGGTTTACGCTGACGTCGCTGCAGGAGCCCACGTGGAGGGACCCCAGTGCGTCCACAAAGAACTCTGTGAACCGCAAGGGTAAACTTTACATTACAGTGTGAAAAGGAAAACTAAAGGATTCTTCAACCTGAACCCTATTTTCCAATCATTTTGGGTCTAGGGGACTTGCCGCATCTGTGAAAAAGTGCTGCGATGTTATCCTTTAGTTCTAACATTATGGAAAGGATACCTACAGAGAAATACAACTTGCTTTTTACCTTTCCCCGATCCTCTGTTGTGTCCAACCAAGTCTCCCAAGCCAAGGAGAAGTTTTGCTCAGTCTCGCAATCAGCAATCTCAACTCGCCGTCACCAGATGTTTAGATTACAATAAACAACGCTTTCTGCAGTGGAACACTCTCTCCAGCTCTCACTCATGTTTCCACCGTTCTCTTCCAGCAACAACTTAACTCTAGGGAGGCTTCTCAGTGAGGGAGACTGGGTTGGCCATGTCAACAAACAGACCATGATGATCAAGTTGCATTTCCTTTCCATTGTGTCAGAATAAAATCTGAGCCTCTCAGAGGCAAAAACAACCACTTTTCGAGGACGTACATTGACAGGGAGCCATCGCCCCATAGGACTCCAAATTATAGGAATATAGGGTTCAGGTTGAACATTTCAGACATTCCCTTTCTTCAGCCTTTCACAACAGCTATGAAGCCCCTCCTCTGATAGGACAAACGTGGCACATTTAGCAATAATGAGGCCACACCACAGACCCACGCTGTGGACTTTGGATCCTGTCTAAGAGGCAGAGCAATGGTTGCCAGTAGTGACTGCTGCTCATTGTTCAAGTCATGTGACATGAAAGGACTGTGGCGGTCACATAGATACACACCTGAAGCCGCTTGCTAGGAAACACACTCGAACCCAGTAACATAGAAAAACACACACTTGCCTAGGTGGCCACGCCGCGAGAGCCGAGGGTCAAACCCAATGCGAAGCATCTTGTCCGTCCTCGCCATGAAAAAGTTGATGACCGCATCGGCCACAACGCAGTTAGGGAAGCCTTCTATGGTGTGGTAATAGCCCTGTCTTACGTGGAGGCAGTCCCCCTCAGGGTCTCCCTCGTCCACAGAGAAGGTGTGTCGGTAGGTTGCACTGTAACCCGTCACCTCTCTCACCGCACCTCCTACCTGGAATCAGTGGGTCAGACACGTGTGGGCATGCAGACCCACAGACATGCACAAACATGCATACACACAAAAAGACAAGTTAGAATTTTCTAAGTGAAGATTGTAAGAAAGATGTTAGTTGCTTTGTCAGTAGAGGGTGGTGAATGACACCTATCACTGGTTACACAGTAAATAGGAGTGAATACGAAGTATAATCAACACTATATAATGGTTATGAATTGCACTACACATTGTGAGCGTGTGCATGTGTGCGTGGAGGCGACACACTTCATCCACTACCATGCAGGAGTATATTATGGATGGCTACTACCACCGATTTGCACACATGTTGCCCCCTATTCTTGCGTGCCCCCCCCCCCCCCCCCCCCCCCCCCCCCCCCCCCCCCCCCCCCCCCCCCCCCCCCCCCCCCCCCCCCCCCCCCCCCCCCCCCCCCCTTTTTTGCCCCCCCCCCCCCCCCCCTCACCAAGTCCAGCGTGGTTTTCTCCAGTATGTCCACCATCTTCTCCAGCCGGGTGCTCGCCGTGAACAGGAAGTCGTCGTCGACCCACAGCACATACTTGGTGGCCACCTGAGAGACGGCCAGGTTTCTCCCCGCGAACCAACCCTGGCCACACAGAAGGGAAGGGACATTGTAACCGGGGGAACGGGGGAACGCAAGCACAAACACAAGCGGGGAGAGCACCGCCGCACAGGGGGTCGTGAGCACCTTGCCGAAGGGCATGAAGTACTGGTCGACGTGGGGCCCGGCGACGCTCTGTCGCTTCGCCGCCTCGTTGTCGTCTGCGATCACGATCAGGACGCCGGGGTAGTGCTGCCGCACGCTGGCGATCAGATCCGCGAGCTTATCGTAACGCAGGAAGGTCTTGGTCGCTATGGTAACGAGAGCGCTGATGTTGTATCCTAAGGAAGGGGGGGGGGGGAAATAAAGCCAGGTGTGAAGAACGGCGCCATGTGTTTCTTTTTGGCGAGGGCCGAATGTGGTCATTAGTGGGCTAGCTTTTATCTTGCACACTATTGTTATTCCCGCTATTTCTTTCTTTCTTTATTATATGTTCTCTCCAAAACTTTGCCGCTTAACTACTTTGTCATTCTTTGTGCTAGAAACTTCATTCAAACTTTAAAACATTCATTCACTTTAGGAATCGACCGGGTCTATTTTTATTTGTTATAGTTTTTAAGATATTAAAGTTTTATTAATAGTTTTTGTCCCATTGAAATGAATGATGGAATGTTCAGTTGTTAGAGTGATGGCAGTTGGTGATTTGAAAATATCCACACATTTTGTAAACTGCCGCTCCTACAATTTTCACACTCACTCTTCCAATTCACACACATGGGCGCTCCACTCTAGG
The DNA here is from genome assembly GCA_900302315.1 of Phycis blennoides. Lineage (NCBI taxonomy): Eukaryota > Metazoa > Chordata > Actinopteri > Gadiformes > Phycidae > Phycis > Phycis blennoides. The sequence goes on along the minus strand of OMKI01014125.1, from coordinate 27,337 downwards.
GCGCAGCTGGTCATTTAAAATTCATACCCTTTTTCTAACTTGTCGATACTACAATTTGTAAGCTACACGGACATATATATCATGCTGTTCGTCTGTTTCCCTGGATTTCTACGATGTAGATATCTAAGCTGTGACATGTTTTTGAGATAGAGCCATTTGAAGCCGGCCCTGCCTCTTCCTCATAGAGAATAGAAGAAGAGAAGAGGACCTTTCGGTCTTTATTTGTCATTCTCAGATATGGTAACGAAATTTGTTCTCTGCATTTGACCCATCCTATGGTACATAATAGCAGTGGGCTGCTATGTTTAGCGCCCGGGGAGCAAGTAGGGGTTCAGTGTCTTGCTCAAGGACACTTTGACATGCAGACAGTTTTGGAAGTGAGGATCGCGGGGATCAAACCGCCGACCCTACGGTTAGTAGACAACCCGCTCTGTCCACCAGCTCTACCCACTGAGCTACTGCCGCCCCCAAATAGGGGCAGTTAGGAGAAAAAAAACAGCTAGCCCACTTCACATTTTCTTCAGGAAATGTACTTCCTAGTTGTTGTTGTTGTTTTGTTGAAAGCGTCGAACATACCTTCATTTGTACCCGAGTTGTACAGTTTTGGGATGGCACCATGACCCACTTTAATGGTGAAAGTCGCCTGGTGTCCTTCGCTTCCGTACTGAACTAGAGATGTGAGCGTGTAACAGGAAATACAGAGGAAACATTCAAACCATATTCATATTCAAACCCACGAAGCACACACAAGAGTACATTTACATTTAGGGCATTTGGCAGAGTACTAGGAAGGAGGGGCATGTTGTCACCATGAAGTCGACTTTCTTTGTAGTTTGTAAATTGTGTGCAAGCGTTGCAATGAGCAATGTCGTCTATGAAATGTGGCACACACTGCAGCGTTACAAACAGATGCCCAATGAGCATAACCCTCGCCCATAGTGGGACATCATCATCTGTAAGTGTAGAGAGGCTTAAACCTTTCCCAGACACTCATCCAGCCTAGTGAAGACCAGCATGTTCCGTCCTTTTGCCAAAATATCAAAATAATTTTTTTCAAGAGCATTCAATTATAATGGCGTTTCACCCATTCATTTAATTCAATTGATTTACACATTGGCTTGTAGCGCCGACTGCTGTCGATATGAATACAATACATATTTATATATACTGTATAAAAATTAAAAAAACACATGCTGATAATTATAGCTCTATGGTTTCAACAATAGCACACCTGCGTCTGCTGACTTGGGGTGGAATTGGGTGTTGGTGTAGGTGACAAACTGCAGCTGCCTGTTGAGTTTGGACAGAATCGGGCAGGACAGCCCCATGGTCTTCTGGCCTTCTCCAGTGATGGCCACGCCGTCCACGGTGGCAGCAACATCCAACGTCCCCATCGCCACTGTCAGGTTGACCTGTCACCGCGGGCATAACCAGGGCCACTCATTGACATTCATGTAATATAAAATCGGGAAGGTGGGGGTGGGGATCACATGTAGAATACGTACCGTATGTGTAGGTCTTGGAGCTTGTTTGAGAGCCAATCCTATGATGACAACAGGTTATTCAAAAGGCACAGAAACGAACCAAACCACATTTCATTTCCTTTCTGCTAATACTGCAGTAAAGTAAAGTCATTGATATAACTAATAAGATACAATTCTTAAAACTGGGTGTTGCTGAGAATGAACCATTATTTAGAGTATTAATATTGGGCTTTGATGACTGGAATGATGGCATCCTCTTACCAGGAATAATGATGGTCTTCATGGGCCTCACCTCCACTCCCTGGGTGGGGTACTGTAGAGGACTGCTGGCCTCAGCTACCATGAAAAGGTCTGCTGGAGAGTAGGACCTTCCAACATGATCACACAACAAGAGCTTGTCATCAGGCCTTTTCACAGGGTATGAGGCTCATGAGAGCGATCATATATATATATATAATGATTATCTGCCTGATTATCTGCCTGCGCAAGATTTTGCAACATTTGGGTGCGTTGCAAAAAACAAAAAAACTGTTAAAAAACACATTTTTTTACTGTTATCATGCCAATCACAATAGATCTGCTGAGGATTATTTGGGTGTGCAACAGTTTGTCTGAACGTGCTAGGTTGGTGCTTAAAAGTTCTGATTCCGAAATAAGGGAGCTCCTCTCAGTTGTGGATATGTTGAAGATTGACTATCCATTTGACAGAAGCACAGTCTCAGTAAAGTCACTCATGTTCATTTTTATGCAGAAAACATTTTGGGCGGATATACTGGAGATACTAAATGTTGAGAAGCGTTAATATTTCACCTCAAGTCAATAAAGTCAAACTAGTCAATAAAGGAATTAAAGGAAACCCCATACAGCAGTAGGGCCTCTTAGTAGATCTCCATGGGGACCCTAACTGCACATGTGGAGATACACCCTGGAACTTTATATAGAACGTGTAGAGCGAGTTCCAACATAGTTAGTCAACCTCCATTTCATCAACTGAAGGCATCATCAATGACTCACCTTCTCTGGAAATTACTGTACTCCTTTGCTCTGCGACTTTTCACCCCCTCTGGATCAGAATCAGACTCAAGGTACTCATGGTTGAGATTGTGTGCCCACACTCTCGGGAACAGGATGTGGGGTAACGGCAAGTGGATTTTATTCTGATCACCCTTGCATTCGCACTTGCCGTACGCCAACTGACTGCAGCGGGAAACAGGGACGGAGTCACAGAGATGTAACGCGATCTTGTTTGGTTGAATCAAGACAAATGATCACAATGTTGAGATGACTCTTCAACCCACCTGGCCACGGACTCTTTTATAACATAGGGAACATCGTGATATGAGCTTAAGGTGTCTTCATTCCTCTTCTTCAGAAGGCTTTCTACGTGGCTTCTCTGTTTCAGACCGATGTCCACACTTGGTTTCGTCCCTGGGGTCCACAAGTGAATAAGGGCCAGTAGCAGAAAACTACTGATCACAACCAGGATAACACCTTTCTTTGAAGTGACGCGCATCTCAGATGTGCTCACAAAGCAGTTTGACGAAGAGTAATGTTGGAGGCCTCCACCTTTAACAGTCCCTGCAACAATAACAAAAGGTTGTTTTGTTTTTTTACGTTCATCTATATTTCAGTACACATAAAACATGCACGGAGGCATGGAAGTCCATGGGTTCACGGAGATTACTACATTGTCAGTATTGACAATAGGCTACTGGCAATACATCCGTGTTATCAGTAAGGCCTATAGGCTATGAGGGAGAGGAAGACCACGTACATTATATACGTTGAGAAACGGCGAACAACCTCAACTAGCCATTTTGACACTTGAACATGAGTTTTGTTTTCAACAGCCTGCCTGACTTATCGGAGTATTTAGTATCACTTTGGAGTCTTTCTTAAGGCAGACACATGGCGGCTGCCTGAGCAGTGGTTAACCATCTGTTCTCGTCGATAGGGATACAACTGTTATGCACAGCTGATACACTGACTTAAATAAAGCCATACAACAAATGCAATGGTTCACTCTGTTAAAGTATGCTTTGTATCTAATTTGGCTAAACTGCATTTAGAAACGGAGAAAGAAGGATTTAGATAGAACTCTAACCCAGCATTATACAATCTTTCATGAATGTAAATTATAAGGACAAATATAGGCCAGGGCTAGTTTTCTAAAGATCCATGCATCAGGCATAACAATACAAGTCAAATATGTGACGAATCTAATTTATTATACTTGTCAAAGTCCATTTTCAATTCAATTTAAAGAGTAGAATTTAGGAAATCCTGAAATATAGCTGAACCATAATTGTTTTAAATTGGCTCGGTGGAACATAAGAAGAGGCGAAACTTACTGTGCGCTGAGGTTATAAGTTCTCGCTGTTTTCTCGCCTTTTTTGACGCCGGAATGGAAAGTTAAGACAGAAGCCTTCGTGACGGACAGTTAGGAGTGGCCAATAGTGTGTGTGGTTGGCCACTCCTTCAGCTAATGCCTGTGTCTCCTTCCCTATCTAGTGTGTAGGACTAGCGATGTGAAACGCGTAACGACGTTTTCAAAGCAAACATCAAACCAGGTTGAATGAGTATGAATCAGTTGCAACACAAGTCGCTCTAAAAAAACCCCCAGGAAAACCAGGTCACTTGGCAATGTGGCAATGTATGTCTTATGTGTTGATGTGGTGTCTCGCAAATCACTTTGGAACTTGGGTTCATTAATTACCACTGGTGTCAAAATGTTGTTGATGGTTTTGTGGTTTTGTTTTAGATGTCAATTGCGTGGATATTTAATGGACGTTTGGAGCATGTCGTAGCCAACGCACGTCGCATTCCGCAGTAGACCTACCAGCAGGGGAGAAAGGAAGCCGGCAGGGCGTACGACCACTAAATGATTAGGAGTGGGTACGCCGTACCGGAAGGAAAAATATACTGTCTCCTACCAGAAGCAACACGTTTTCCCCAATATGCATTGCATATAACTCGTTCTGAACTGACTGAATTGTGTCTGAACCTTCCGTGCAGTGTTTGACTCGACAGACAACGAGCGAGATAGCGCGCGTACTGCTTAACCATCGTGCGCAGCTGGTATCCAAAGTGTTTTAATAGACAGACTTTGTTGCAAAGTCTCCCAAATAAAAACAATATATACAGAAACATTTGTTGATGCTTCAATATTCAGTTTTTATGTGTGCAGTGTTTCGCTGGACAGACAACGAGCGAGCTACATGCGAGCGTACGGCTTGACCAGATCTTGCGCCAACGTGCGCAGCCGGTAATCAAAGTGTTTTAGCAGACAGACGTTTGTTGCAAAGTCTCCCAAATAAAAAAGCACACTGTGAAAGGGGCTTAAGCACAATGAACAGCATTATAACATAGTATAGAAACAAACTGGCAACAAGAAATGCAGCAAACCTCCTCTTCATCAACACAGTGGGACCACCATGCAAGCAGTGGGATCCACTTCCTTATGTAAAGACTTGGCTGGGCAAAGGAAGGAGAGCTGCTCATCAAGCGGCTCATGGCTCGCCGTCAAACAGATGAGGACAGCTACTTCGATCCTCTTTGGAATTTATTTTAAGTGTTTTACCTAAACTTTCACTTTTCTGTTCTGTTCCACTGTTCTGTGTCCAATGTCCAAAATGAAAAGTCAAGATTTCAATTGTTCAGCTAAAAGTTGTTTTATTAATATTATTGTGTTGTTGAAATGATGTGTTTCACCCCTGCCTAGTAAGCCTATCAGCGGACTGTATACCGACACCAGCAGATAGTATAGGCTATAGGAGACGTATTTACTGCTCGGTACACTGGTCAATTTAAGGCAACGTGCGTGTACTTTGACACCTGGGCTGTTTGGTCCGTTTGGATCGAACACTGGAGGGTTTGCACCGATGGACGAAAGGTACCAGGACATGCCGTGTGTCTCACGCTCGTTATAATGCTGGTGCGGACCAAAACGGACCAAAATCCCAAGTCTCGATCCGAGACATGCATTGCGGGCTGTAATCTACCCATTTGCCGAGAACTGACAGACAGCATTTCGTCAGTTAGGCTTTATGTGAACTTTTCCCTGCAATCAGTAGACGTTTTGAAATGATTAAGTGACGGCGGAAATTGAATACCAACGCAAAATGAAAATACCCAAGACCGCACAAAGTTGTTCTTGCTATTAGTCAGCGGCAACGAAGCGTTGCGTGTTCCGCTTTTCTGTCCAACATACGAGCTCATGCGAGGCCTTTGTTCACAATGTTGTGTTCTCCTTCCAGGATGAACGCTAAAGGCGAACCAAATGAAAAATCCACAAAGTATCCCCTTCGCCGCTGAATACGACATAAGAGTCTTAATTACGAGTCTACCGAAAGCGACCTAAAACTGCAACGCAGAGACGACGCAAGGGACAGGAGCAGCCCGTTACCTGACGTCACCCAAGCCAACCAATAGCGCGTCGCCGTAGCGTTCAGCGTGTGACGTCAATGTGGACCGGATCAATCTCCGTAGAACATATTATTTGGGTATATCATCGCGGTTGTTATCCTCAGAATGCCTCGTTGTTTATATATATATATATATGTGTAGCATATCGTTTAAATTTGACTATTAAAAAATCCGAGTGAACAGGCCAAATTACAGGATTGGAGAATCATTTAGCATAGGCTACGGTGATTTACTTGACATCACAGCAGCGATAAGGAGCACTGTCGTGGTTATAGTGATGAATGATCCTAAAACCAAGGTACATTTAACGATCAACGATAACGCTTCGGACAAATGTTTCCCTCACCTGCATTTCTCGAAACACGAAGCGCATTGGGCTGTTCACGTGATTACAAAGCGATGTGGTTCTAATAAGAGTGATCTTGTATATTTCTAATGTCACCACGACATTATACAAAATTGGCCAAACAACAGTAATATTATGAGTGAGATCTTGTGGACGTAATGTCCAGGTTGCTGTAAAACGACTGCATTAATCAGGAACCTGTTTTAGAGATTACCATGGGAATAAAAAAATGAATTGGAAGTAGTAGTACTAGCATTAGTATCGATATTCGTTGTTAGAAGGCGAAGTTTTAGACATACCACCAAAACGTGGTCCTCCGGTATCGTACTTGCTAGTAGGCCTACTCAAAAGTTTGTGGGATATAAACGTCTTTTTCAGAATAGTTTTTCTGAAGCACAGACCATACACCTTTATTGATGTCTCAACGTCTATCGATTGCTGTACCTTGTGGAGGTATTCTTGCCATGTTTGTTAGTTAGGCCCTAATGCCTATATTTCAATCTTCAACGTTCCTAGTCGCAAAGGCTACTATCCCGTTTACATGTCTCTATATATGTACCTACTGGTTTAAATAGGCGCGTTGCACCGACACTGTTATGACATGACCATCGACCTCTTGGCCTTGTGAGAGGCATCTCAGGGGGCATCTCAGGCAAGGTCACCATGAAGGGCCTAGGCTCCCCAGGAGCCTTCTGCACCGGCATCCTGGTTGGGTGTTGCAGCATGTACCTCGTACTGCACCAGCTGTGGTTTGAGAGGAGCTACCCGGTGCTGTCGGAGGCCCAGGAATCTGCTGTTTCAGCATCAGTAGAAGGCGGAGGAGTGACGCTGGCTGATGACATGACAAACTGGATGAAGGATGGAGGCGCCCTGATCAACTTGCTCCACCCTTACCATGCAGGTGACTAAAATGTTATCCTTTTGAATGTGCAGTGTCAAAATCATGTTAATCTAGTGCCACTTCTCTGACCACGTCGGTGAGCTGCTCTTAACTGGACACTACAGGGCAGAGCTTCCAACACACATTGTATTCTATGTGAATTAATTTAGTACAAAATACATTAACAATATAAACTGACCGTATTCCAGGAATTGGGCCACTTGTGATGCCTGTCCATATCACATGTTCTCACTGTTACTGCTTTGTCACCGTTTGTTCTTGATATGTTTGAATAGACAGTAACTTGACTTTCTATGACAATTATAGTGATTCGAATTAAGCAAGATTTCTTTTAGTGAGACAAAACAAAACAGAAGCTAGTCTGGTGTTTCAGTTACAAATGGATGCTACAGCAATATTAAGTACCATTAAGTTACTTAATATTGCTGTAGCACTTGGCTTCAAGTAACCATAAATCACACACATGCGTTTTGTGTTTACTTAATGTTGCTGTAGCACCTGGCTTCAAGTAACCATAAATCACACACATGCGTTTTGTGTTTACTTAATGTTGCTGTAGCACCTGGCTTCAAGTAACCACAAAACACACACATGCGTTTTGTGTTTACTTAATGTTGCTGTAGCACCTGGCTTCAAGTAACCACAAAACACACACATGC
>OMKI01014117.1:12858-35658 GCA_900302315.1 Phycis blennoides | reverse complement strand
GGGATTTGCCCCCCCCCCCCCCCCCCCCTGTTGAAAAGAAGGAACCCTGTTCCCCTGACTGTGCCGTCTTCTTCCATCTCATCGCGGATTCATTTCCTACCAATACTTTTCCCTGGCGACGGTCTCCATGACAACGGGCGCAAGTCAGCAGGTTGTCGAATACCTGGCCATACCTGACGCATTGTTTGTTTTTCCAGAACCTTAGTCATCAGTAATTACGGCGGACATATGTAATTTATCCCTGGGCCTCGCTCACAGTGTGCTAGCCAGATGCAGGCAAGCCAAACATATTAGATAAATGGTTTCGCTAAACTAAATGAGTATTACTCATTAAGTTCAAGGTTCATTCTAGCAAATATTTGCTGGATTTTATTTCCAACTGGACAAATTCAACTGGACAAATCATTATTTTTTTTTTTTATCCAACTCACTAACTCAATACAACTTTCAAACTAAATTGAATTCAGCGGTCATGATTGTTGGCTAGCCGGTCTTTAGCATTTGAGTTTCCATCAGGTGAATCAATGGGCTAGAGAGAGAGAGAGAGTGTGTGTGTGTGTGTGTGTGTGTGTGTGTGTGTGTGTGTGTGTGTGTGTGTGTGTGTGTGTGTGTGTGTGTGTGTGTGTGTGTGTGTGTGTGTGTGTGTGTGTGTGTGTGTGTGTGTGTGCGCACGCGCGCAGTGCATCGCAGGTCCTTTTGTCTTTACACCTGCACTGGTGGGTCGCCGTGGTTACGACCCAGAATCCTTCTCCTCTGTGAATTAGCCCTCCTCTTTCATTCGGTCTCTCCTCTCTCTCATTCTGTCTCTCTCGCTCTCACATTCACTCTCCTCCTCGTCTGTCCTTTTTCATTATGTCCCTCCTCCTCGCCCCGTCAGTCTCCTCTCATTCTGTCTGTCCTCCTTGTCCTCCGGTCTGTCCGTCAGCTTTCATCCTGTCTCCCCTCCTCTACCATTCTCTCACTCTCTCTCCTTTTGTTATCAATGACATCATTCAAATTCTGTGGTCAAATGGTTCCCTATTTCATGGGTTCTGCCGTTGGCGTTTTGACTGCCATGTCTGAAAAACAAACAAGCATATTATGCTTGTTTGTATAGCAGAAACCAACCGGGTATCTCTTTGTTGCATGTTTGTGTAGTAGTAGTAGTAGTAGTAGTAGTAGTGTTTTCCGAGCTCAAGATGGACAAGCGGGGGCCACAACTATACAGTATAAACTATACAGTTAGAACTATTCAAAACAATGTAGTTCTAACTATGAATTATGAACTGTAAATAGTTAGAACAATACTTTTGGTGTCTTCTCCAGTGAGATCAACCGTCTGGACCTGGGTCTCATCGTGGAGGTGTGGAACAAGGGTCTGATCTGGGACACCATGGTGGGCACCACCTGGATCCCCCTGAACACCATCTGCCAGTCGGAGGAGGTACCACGAGGGCTAGCATGCTAAATCATCTCTTATGAAGGGAGGCCACTGTTAAAACACCTTTAGCTAGCTAACGCTAAAATGACAGTTACACTGTTTCAAATGCGAACTACCTCAGCTACCTTGTGTTATGCAGGTAGACCACCTTTAAAGCAACATGTTGGCTAAAAAGGTGTTTAAAGTGCCTCTAGCTATACGCTAAAACTCTGAATTAAATGGTTTTGAGTTGGCCTTTAAAGTCGGGTCATGGAATCCAAGGACACAAGTCGCCAACACAACATTTGCGCAAATTAACAAAGAAGTGATTTTTTTCAAAATTTTTGCAGAATCTGTTAGTTGAGATCACAGAGAAGCCTCTCCATGTTTCAGATAACAGTATTGGTTTCATTAAAAGTATACATTTTGTGTTTGAAATCGGGTGTGCCAATAGAAAGAGGTGACAACTGCAAATCTTTAGGAGGCTTTTTCTCAGTTTTAGCTTTTGTGATGTGCCTAATTTCAAATGGCCACAACTTCTCCAAATATTATCAGATTTCCATGTGTTACACATCGTTGGAAAGCTTAGAAACTACACTTTCTGAATCTTTGAATAACTCAAAATGCCCCAAAACGACTTGTGTCCCTAAGTTTCCATGACCTGACACTCATGTCCTTGGCTTATGAGGATATTGCGGTGCGTCTCGGCCATCTGAAGGTTGTGAAACACCGTGCTTAATGAGTACCGACTACTATAGTACCATTGTGTGATGAATGTGGACCAGAGTGTCTCTCTCATGGCGATGCTGTGTCCCGCGTCAGGAGGGCTCGGGGGAGTGGATGGCCCTGGACGCAGAGGTACTGATGAAGGCAGACGAGATCTACGGCACCCAAAACCGCACACCCCACCTCCTGCAGCTGGACACCCGCTTCGAGCTGCCCTTCGGTGAGAGACCGCTACCCCTCTATTGGTTAGGGTGCTGGATTCCCAAGCCCAAAGGTCCTGGGTTCGATTCCCGATGTAGGCAATAACCTGTAGGATTTGAGACGCCCTAACCCTTACCTGCTCCTGAATGAAATAAAACTACAAATTCACTAAATATGATGAGAAAAAGACACTTTCCCTCACCTTAGATACCCAGCTTTGCTCAATCGAAAGTATAATGGTATAACTCACAACTTCAAGGCATTTATAAATTATGACTGTGGATGTGGACGATCATCATCATCCACTACCACGCTCACCACACACCGGCCATCACAGTGGAGGCAAGGAGTGAAACTATCCAATCAGAGACCAGGGGTTGATCAAGTGGCCATGTTGGTCCAGATTTCAGAGCCAGGGGAGTCGGGAACCAAGGTTTGACGTCTCATCCCCAAGATGGCAGAGTATTCAGGAATACAGTGCAGAATTGTGCAGACATTATGGAGATGATAGATGAAGAGTTCATTTTTAAACCTTCAGGCATTTCGTACAGTGACCACAAATGCCAGCGGTTCCTGGCCCCTCTGTCCCCATAAAGGCCACCGCTCTCTCAGCGGGACGGGAACCCATATCCTGCATCGGATGTTCGTGGCATTTTAACGACGCATTACAATCTCAAGTGGAAACATCTGCGTTTTTTCAGTCCGGTGTTTGTTAAAAGGTGTTTTCATAATATGTTCATTGAAGAGGAAGATTAGATTTTTTAAATGGGTGTAAACCAACACGTTTTTTTTTATGGCAACGCTTTGCTGTTTATACTCTATATACTGAAAATTTTAGCTGATTTAGCTTTCACGCATACTAAAATGTTTTAAAATGTCAGTACTAGTGGGAACAATAGTCCTTGATTCAGGAAAATCCTCTGTGCTGTATTCAATACCCCAATATAAATATTTTGTAATGGCAGCTGCGCAGCTTAGCCTTTGTTTGTTCCTCTGGCGCTATAGTTTCAATGCTGTCTGCTAGAATAACCCTTTTGATGCCAGCGAAACCCCTTTTGATGCCAGGCTAACCCCTTTCTCGCCAGGGTAACCCTTTTCTCACCAGGCTAACCCCTTCAATGCTAGGCATACCCCTTTGATGCTAAGCTAAGCCTTTAATGCTAAGCTAACTCCTTTGACACTATGCTAACCCCTTGGTGCTACGCTAACCCCTTTGACACAAGGCAGACCCCTTTCGACGCTACGCTATCCCCTTTGACACTAGGCTAACCCCTTCTAGGCTAGGCTAGCCCCTTTGACGCTAGGCTAACCCCTTCTAGGCTACCCCCTTCTAGGCTAGGCTAACCCCTTCTAAGCTAGGCTAGCCCCTTTGAGGCTAGCCTAACCTCATTGACCCTAGGGTAACCCCTTTGATCCATCAAATTGGTGAATCAGTCCGGTTTCTCCCAGAGATAGCATAGCATCTGGTTGGAGAGCAAGGCCTTTCAAGGTGGTGCTGGAGCTCTCTATCACCGCTCCTCATTTGCTAACCCCCCCTACCCTCGCCATACAGACTTTGAAGCCCCCTGGTCTTTGTTCTACAGCGCCCGTTTGATGTGTGTGTTTCTACGGTAACTACCTCGTGACCTGCGACTGCCGTGGGAGTAAAACACAGCGAGGTTTAGTGGCTGGTTGATGGGACGATGGGAGGGGGTTAGGTAACAGACTGGGAGGGATGGATATGATGGGAGGGGGTTAGGTAACAGACTGGGAGGGATGGATACGATGGGAGGGGGTTAGGTAACAGACTGGGAGGGCTGGATACGATGGTTAATGGATATATACAGTATGTACATGTATATACAGACATTGACAGATGATAAATGTTGATACATATAATAAACAGTAAATGGATAGAAGTAACTACTAAATGTTGATCAATCCTTTATCAATGTCCCCTAGTTGAGACTTTACTTCACAAATAGTTTCGTCCAACTCGTCAACCGGCCAATTTCTGCCACCGCTATTATTTTTATTTTTTCATGATTACCAAGTTTAGTTAACTTATTTTAATTATTTCTGATAGGAAGAGCTCTAGACACTCAGAGTGGTGCGTGTGCTGTGTTGTAACGTGTACTGTGTTGTAACGTGTACTGTGTTGTAACGCAGTGCGTGTACTGTGTTGTAACGTGTACTGTGTTGTAACGTGTGCTGTGTTTATGTTGTAACGTGTGCTGTGTTGTAACGTGTTGTAGCGTGTGCTGTGTTGTAACGTGTGCTGTGTTGTAACGTGTGCTGTGTTGTAAGTGGTACGTGTACTGTGTTGTAACGTGGTGCGTGTGCTGTGTTGTAACGTGTGCTGTGTTGTAACGTGGTGCGTGTGCTGTGTTGTAACGTGGTGCGTGTACTGTGTTGTAACATGTACTGTGTTGTAACGCGGTGACAGTAAAACACAGTATTAACATGCAGTACAGTGGTGTTCTTCCCCACCTTTCCCCTTGGGTTCAACATCAGTAAAAGTGTAACCGTAGCCTCAAATTGAAACCGTACAACATTCATGAAAATGTGTGTATTTTATTTTTACCTTTACCTTCACGTATTAGTTAGAGATGTAAAATTTGAAAGCAAGCTGACATTTCTGGTCTCTAAACAGCGTGTGACCTCTAACTTACCATCTCGTTCCTATGGGGGCTCATGTATAATTAAACAAATCTCATGAATATGTAATGACGTCCTTTGGAGGAATTAGGATGTAGATCCTGCTATTGTATAAGTTTGCTGATCTGCCCTCAAAGGCCATTGTTGATTTAGTGTGTGCGTGTGTGCGTGTGCGTGTGCGTGTGTGTGCGTGTGCGTGTGTGTGTGTCAGACATCCCAGAGGAGGAGGCTGAGTACTGGACTGGGAAGCTGAAGGACATCAATATTGGTATCCACGAGGAGGTACACACACACACACACACGCACACACGCACACGCACACGCGCACACACACACACACACACACACTGTCAACACACCGTCAACACACCAGTACATCATGCTGTCAACACCCCAGTACATCATGCTGACTCTCCTCACTCTTAATCACCGACAACATGAATGTGATACATTTATTTTGTTCTTGTGATACTTTTTCCCCCGGTGTCAATGTCCAGTGCCATATTGCTCGGGATTACGAGAGTAGGAATTAATTTATCTTTAAAATTAAAGAAATACAAAAAATTTAGTTACGAAACTTTGGGAAATTATGAAAAAATGGAAATGTTGTTTTCTTATAAACGATATATATAACGACTGTGTCATTGACCGTAAAATAATAAAATGAATATTGTTGATGTATTTTGTATGTATAAATTATGCATAAATGCTGACTATGTATTTGTTCTTAACATATGAATATTGACCTTGTATTTTGTCCTAATTTATACATTTTGACTATGTATGAGCTTGTTACAAATGTTTCTATTCATGTCGTTTTCTGTCCAGTTCCCTCTCCAGGACGACGTGTCAGGCCGACCGCTGCGTCCTGCTGCCTCCCATTGCTGTGAGTTAGGCCGTGCAATACAACCGCCGCCCCCTAGAGGGCGCCATTTATCCACTACACAACTTGCTCCGCTTTCTTACCCAACATTAACAAAACAAAAACGTGGTTTAACATCACCGCGGCTCAGAGCAGACTCCCGGAAAAAATTGGGAGTTGGAGCACCAAACTTCTAGCCATCTTAATTTGTCTCTAGTTTATTTATTACAACTACAAAAAGGAATTTGATTAGTCATTAGTAAACGAAACAAAATGAATGATGTTGTCCACTCTGATAACTTGCTGACTGTCCTCATCCCCTCCCCTCCAAGTGTAGAACACGGGGTCACTACTCTCTCGCTCCCCCTCTGCTATGTCTGGATCACTATTCTCTCACGCCTTCTTTGTCATGTGGTCTAACAAACGTCTCACTCCTCACGCCACCACACCAGGCAGCTATTTCGGATGGGCCGACACGCAGAGTATGTAAAACAGACCACTGTCGTACTCTCCCAGAGACCTTCCCTGCTACCACCTTGCGCATGTCCTTGAGCCCCCATCAACCTACCCCAGTAATCAATATATACTGTGTATATATATATATATATATATATATATATATATATCCCCTACAAATGTGACACCAATGGCTGTTGCCCTGGCAAAAATTCCCCGCATCCTGCTTCATTGGGCAGCCATGTGATCCTGTGTTCCCTCCCGCCCGTCCTGTTCTCCTCCACCCTTTTGGTTTTAGTTTGTCTTTATTGAATATGTTTTGATGTCTGGTTTAGGTCATCGCTGTTTTGCTGCTGCACAGCTGCTGCACAGCACTGCACAGCTTTCGTACAATTTGGAGAGAAATGAGAGTCATAGTCTGATAATAACACATACTCAACGTTTTCATGACATTTCATGTATTGATTAATAATATTGAAAGTAAGTCGAAACAAATGATCTCCAATCAAATCAATCATATGTATTTTTGAGGTATTTGTTAAGGTCTGTGTTACAAGGGTCCAAAAACATTGAAATCCAACACCACTGCTCCACCAAGCTGCCCTGCCCATCCTAGCTCGGGTGTCACCTTGGAAATATTTGTCGGTCTTTTTTTTTTTTACTCTCAGACATGCATAACAAGGACTGTACATCTTGTTATGGCTGAGGTAGTCTCCCCTACCCACAGTGCATTGCTGCAGAAAGACCCGCCCCCTCCTTGTCTGATGTCACCAGCACCATTAGGAAGATTGCTTTACTTACCGGCTTTATTGGTTTGTCCTCATGGTTTCACCCCCTGGTTTTATTTGTTGCGCGAGACAAATCCACGACACGCGCCGTAATGTCGAGTCCAGACCTGTGCACCCCTCCTCCCCGGAAGGCTGTTGATTATGGGCTGTTCTGAGATGACCTGTACCCCCTCTCATTGGCTACTGCTCCTCAAGGACTTCATGAGAGCCAAGTCAATGAAAGAACGCAGGGCAGATTCTACACATATGCTGAGTCTTGTCTCGTTAACAAGATTGCTGTTAACAAGATTCTACAAAGTTTAATGAACTCAAAAGATTTAGTAGTTTGTCATTCAAATGTTTGAATGTTTCAAGGTTAAAACAAGGTTATAGTTGCTCTTGCAATTGCAAATACAAAACTTCAACCTTTTTAAGACCGGATGAAAAGTATTATACCAAAGATCATGAACTAAAGATTATACAGAATTTTCCTTTTTTTACCAAAAATAATGTTTACATATTTATTTCATATTTGGGCTACAGTTTGGATCAAATTTCGATTGGGCTTGAACTGACCAAGCAGAATGAATTGAGTTAGCGCGAGTACGTGTATGTTATGTGTAATAATGTAAACGACTGTATCTGTAGTCAAACAAACGACACAGGAAATCCCATCATATACATTTGACTAAAAAAAGAGATGTGTAACACATATCAAGCACCTACATGTCTAGTGTTCTATCTTTAGCCGATTACACAACAGGATGCTTCTCTTTCTGGCAGGTGGTCTTGCTTGTGTTTACAAGCACCAGTTGAGATCCTACTTCATATCCTTTAACCCTTTAACAAAACTCTGGGCCACTTCCTGGTTTTTTACTAAAGCAGAAGCGCAGTGCTGCAAATGTAAATAGATAAATAAATATAAATGTAATAAATGTAAATACGACTATTAAGCTCGAAATATCTAAAAACTCTGGGACCGATGTCCCCAACGTCGTCATTCTACATGTGGGTGACCGAGAGCAACATGCCATAACCCCTACTTGCCCAATGATGTTGTTTCTGAATTCAGTGTAAGTCACTTTGCATAGGCGGTGGTGTCCTAAATGACTAGACGAGTGAAAACGCACTTCAACCTCTATATAGCAAGTACCAAAGAGCGTGCGCACGCACACACACACACACACACACACACAGTATCTCAGAGGTTCCTCATAATGTCAGGAAAACAATGGGTCCTTTGACACATTGGCAAAGCAGAGTAAACACAGGCGCAGATCCTGAGCGTCAGGTGTCGGCTCTGTTGACACACATAAGCCACGGCAGAGCGGCCGTCTCCACCGCCGCAGTGTTCCCGGTCTCCTTCCACTACTACCCCCGCCGGTTGCCCATGAGCAGAACGCCAGAGTCGCGCCGCACCGAAACACCATGGTCCGAACGATTCGGAGCGCACCGAACTTGAGTCAGCATTGCCGCTGCCGCCGCCGCCGCCACCGCCGCCATCGTCGTTGCCAATAGCGACCGGGGCGCCGGGGGCCGCGATGGACCTGTTCATCTCCTGCCTCGTGAAGCTGACCGGCTGGTTGTTTGGCCCCGCAGCGCTGGACGACCAGGACAGTGCCCAGGACGACCACGACAGCGACTACCGCAGCGAGACCAGCAGCAGCGCCGCGCCGCCGCCGCGCTTCCACACCACGGCCCAGCCCAACTCGTCGCTGCACCAGTACCCCGTGAAGCCGCCCAGGGCCCTCCAGGACCACGTCCACCACCAGCAGCCCCAGCAGCAGCAGCAGCAGCAGCAGCAGCAGCAGCAGCAGCAGCTCCATCACGGCTCGAACCCGCGGGAGCCGTGCGCCGACTCGGTGCACAGCTACGACATGGAGTACCGGCAGCAGACGGGGAGCAGGTCAGACACGCTGGGGTTCTTGTTGTGAATTATGGCCGGGGATTTACAATGTGTTGTTGTTTGCCTGTTTATTGTTTTTTTGTGTTTTCATTGATTTATTCATGTTTTTCTCATCTCATTTGGGGGGGGGGGGGGGGGGGGTCTGAAATGAATCTAATAAACCAGACTTTTAGCAACATGTAGCACATGACGCACGACAAAAGACCCACAACTCAAGGCAACACGGCAAGCAAAAAAAAAAAAAAACACAGAAACTAAACTAAGTAAAATGCAAATTGTTGCTGAGGAAATGAATTCGCCCATGACAATAAACTAGAAAGATGAAACTTAAAACGTACAACACTTTGAAACACACATGCAGAAGAACCTCACAAAACAAACAGAAACTCAGTCTCCACAAACAGCCACAGCAATAAACACACCCAGAAGCGCACACACGCACCAACACACTACCGATAAATGACATTAAGTGTGTGTTCAGAGCTAAATCAACACACATTTGCAAAAGTCAGCATGTGAGATGTTCCCAGAAGAGATGGGCCTTCAGATGTTTCTTGAAGAGATGTCTGGTGGGGTGTCTCCTTGTTGTATTTATTGTGACTGGATCACTGATTGCACAGACTACTCTCTAGTGGCAGTGCAGGAGTAGCCCTATCCGGGTTGATGTCATTATCTTCAGCCTACATCATTGAATACTTGCAACTACGATGAGAAATTTGAAAAATTGTGTTTTTAATATAATCGAGAGGGTGGAAACTTTGAGCCAGCTTTGTTTTTCTTGTCACTGATGTTATTTTACGCACGTTTTAGTAGCTTGCGTGCGTACTTCATCTTTAGCACATTGGTAGCTTGTTGGGCGTTAGCCAAGATGGCATTTACTGTGTGGGTGTTGGTTTGTGGCTCTCAGCTCAGAGGGAGTGCCACAACGGCGCCTGTGTAGACAGTCAGGGATGTTGACCCGGATAATTCCTCAACATCAAAAACACAGTGGAAGGAGTTTAGAAACGACCATTGAAATGCCTTCTGCTTCCACTGTCCTCTTCCTATTGTCCTGGGGTCCTATTGTTTTGGCGGTAATAACCCCATGCCGGTCCGGTTGGCTCTGAACTTGGTGTACCTCTCAGGCCGTTGAGGACACCCCTCTTCTCAGAAATAAGTGTCAGGAAATCTTAAGGCAATTTTCCCTGATAATTGCAAAAAAAGATCTCTGAGGTAACCTTAGCTGTCCAAATGCACGACCGCGTCTCTGGGAATTAAACACATGCAAGTGTGCCCTTTTCGCATATACACAAGCTTGCATACGCAAATACATGGACGGACTGATGCACAGAACATACACGTTTACACCTTGTTTGGTTGATTTAGTTAACATTGTGAAGATGCAGAGGGTTAGTTAGCTCAGCAACAATAAGTAATATTTTTTTTTTTTATCGTAATGTCCACTCTCCAACACACTCTTTCTTTCATGAAGTGGAGTTGGATATGTTTGATTCAAATGTTGTAATTTGCATGAAACTGTCTCTGTTTCGACCTCTGCATGCACTTACTACTTTGCTTACTTTGCTTACTTTGCTTGTTTTTGCATTTTGATTCACGTTATTTCCTTTTCTTTATTTTCTCTTTCTTTATTTCCACCCTTCCTTTCCCATGCTTTTGCTTGCCGTTATCTTCATTATTGCCATTGTCCCTCCACTGAAACTAGATTGTTAAACCAGACAGGCAGGGTTAGGATAATTCCCGTAGACTCAGGCATGGGGGTGGACGAATGGCAGAACAAATGCAGCCGGCAGGCAAAACCTCAGCTGAGGGACTTCCTGGACGACGAGGAAGAGGACACCGTAATTCTCCGCATGGCTAGAGCCTGCGCTGAGTCCCAACGTAGCCCCGTCGGCCGAGCCGCCTCCAAACATGGCGGCGTCCTTCCACGCCCTGTTGCGCCGTCCTACCCCAAAGGCTACGACACCATCGATCGGCGCCGGCGGAAGAAAAAGACTCGGGACCCCGAAGAGTTGCTCGCCGTGGGCCAAGAACAGCTCAGCGGAAACGGCCCCGATCACGCCATTCTGCGGCAGAAGAGAGGCGAGCTGGTCACGAGGAAGGTGGCTGAAATCCAGGAGGTGGAGGAGCAGATGACCCCGTGTCTCCGGCCGTACAAGAACGGGCTTCTGTACAAGACCCGAATGTGGGCCAAGAACGAGCTAGAGAACACGTTGGAGAACTACATGGCTTATAAAGAGCAAGAAGCTGCCAGACTCAGGGCAGGGCCTGGTTATGATGACATTGAAGGCCCTGACGGACACTACCAAATGGAAATGGACATGGAAGCAATTGATTATTTGGCAAATGACCTCCAGTCATCCGATGGCCTAGGACATGGCATGAACAGGCATTCTTTATCATTTGGACATCCCGCAGATGCTCCTCATGGCCATCGGGATAAGAGGGCAGGTAAAGGCAAGCTGGGAGGATGGACTCCAGAGGCCCTGTTATCACCGTTGGAGGAGCCTGGTGATGAATTTGTGGACCCAATGGATGAGCTGCAATGTCTAGTTGAAACCGTTTCCGAGTACCTTGCGGAAAAAGAGGAAGAAATTAGCAAATACGGTTCCCTCCCAAGAACGAGCAAATCCAGACTGTCGTCTCTGGGAAGCAACAGGACAGATTCTCTTGGAGATGAACCAAATGGCTCTTTGAAAGAGCTCAAAGCTGACACTAAAACACAGGAAAACTCTGAGCAAGGTATTTCAGGTGTTAAAAATGCAGTGAGTTCTTTGTTTAGTTCCATCACAGAGAAAGTTAGTACAGGTCCAAAACAGCATGCACCTGGATCTGTAGAACCACAAGCTGCACAGCCCTCACAAACATCTGGTATCTCCAGATTCTTCTCCTTTATTCCAAAATCAACCAGTGCAGCTCCAGTAGCTATGGTATCCCCAGTAGAAAGTGCTCCAGAAAAATTGTTGAGTTCTCTTCCTTCTCAAAGGGACGTGAAACATCATAGTAATAACAAGGAGAGAAACATTGCTAAAGTTAAATCTCAGAATGAAATTGTATTGGTTGAAACGGTTCCAGATATTGCTGATAAACCTCAACCTGACACAGGGAGCTCGGTTTTGGGGAAATTGAACCCGTTAAAGCTGTTTTCTGGACCTGATGTATCAAAGTCAGATGGGAAACAGCTGCCACTAAAGACTGGATATCAAAACCATGCACATGAGGATGAAAAACATATGAATGGAGGCCACCAGCTGACCGGGTTAAGAAAACACGATGACACAATAAAACAAATTGATGGAGAAAGACTAAGGAACGAAAGGCAGAACCAAATTGGTTTCACACAACCAAATTCACAAGAATCAGGGCCCGGAAAGCCTGTCAACTCGACCTTCTTTAGCCTGAAGGCACTAAGCACATTAATAACACCTGTTGCCCCTATTCCCCCTCAGGGCCCACCACCAGTGGCAGTCTACCCCGTGTTCAGATCGGCAGAAGATGTCAGAACTGGGGAACAGCCATCTGCCTCCAGTAGTAGACTATCATTTCCTTTCAGCTCGGCTGAAAACGTATCCCATCCACAACACCCCAAAGCAGAGGGAGGACTTCTGTCAGGTTTCCTTAAATTTGCATCCAGTGAAGATGTTAGTCCTCGAAACACACAGACCCCTGTGCAGTCATTTCATCCCAATCCTTCACCTCATAGTTCTACTGTTGCTGCCCCAACAACACAACCACAGGGAACTACAGAGACAGGTTGGTTCTCCAGCATTTTTAACACAAATTCTGCCTACTCAACCCAGAACATCCCTAGTGTTCAACAGCAGACACAAAAGAACCTATCTCCAGCAGGCTCACATCCAACACCCTCACCAAACCGGGAGCCGGCAGCAGCAGCCACATCTCACGGCATGCGACAGCAAGCTCCACCACCACCTGAATCCCAAGGTTTTTTAACAGGTCTTTTTAAAGGAAGCTCCACGGATGACCTGTCACGTACTGGAACCAATCAGCCCCAGCAAGGAGGACTTCTATCTGGGATTCTTAAGTTTGGATCAACGAGTGACATCTCTAGCAATTCCCAAGACCCCCTTCGAAATCAACTGTCTAACAATCCTCAGCAAGTGCACCCACAATCGTCCCCTCAACAGAACCCCCAGGCCCCAGGAGGATTTCTCTCAGGTCTACTGAAGTTTTCTTCAAACGAAAATATATCACAAAACCCACATCCTCCTCAGTGTCAACCACAGAGGACTCCCCTTGATGACCAGGCCATACATCCCTCTCCCCCACAACAAGTGCACCCACAACAAGGTGGGCTTCTCTCTGGCTTGTTAAAATTGGGATCATCTGAGAAAGTAACCACCAGCCCAACAGTTCAGGCACAGCAGCAACAAAGTAGTGGTCCACATTACCAACAGAATAAAAATCAACCAAATATTCAAGGTTCAAAGCTTCATGCTCTGAGGGAAAGTCCAAGTTTTCTGCAACAAACTAACAAGCCAGATTTCACGCGACAACAAACATTTCCAACCCAGCAAACCCCATCCAACCGGGAGGGTGTGTTTTCTGGGCTCTTCAAGTTTGCCTCTGCAGATAATGTTCATCAACAGTCCACATCCACTCAACAAAATTCCATGGCACCAAGTAGGTCCTGCCAGGGAGAACCCATGGCCACAAGTAAACAGAAAGATTGTATGGCACCAAGACCACATCAAATTATTGAGCCCTTTTCTGGACAGCGACAGGCAGAACACTTGCATCAGCAGATGAACCCCCTCCATGGTAGTGAGAATGTTCAGACACAACAGGAGACTACTAGTCAGCCTGGAATACTCTCGGGTATGTTTAACATGTTAAAGAAACCAACTGAAAATGTTGAGGTCATCGGTCAGGGCCCCACGGGGCAACCACCGCATCAGAGATTGAGAATGAACGTTTTGTCAAGACAGTCCACAATTCAAACTCAGCCACCCTCCCATGAAACCTGTCAGTCTCTTCATGAACAAAAAGCAGAGCTACAACATAATCCTACGCCGCCTGCTAAACAGCAAGGATTTTTATCGACGATTTTCCAAAAAGATGAATCGAGGGAATCTTCAGCACTTAATCAAGGGGAAACAGCAGCTCATAGTTTGGACAAACATATTGTTTCATCTGCCTCTTCTGGAGTGCTTCCGGGAATACATCAGGTTGCACCAAATACTGCGAATTCTGAACAAGCTGACAGACAGAGGAATGTGTTGTATTCTAACCAAAGCAGACATGCTTTGGTTAGAGCCCCTGTTTCAATTGACAAAGAAAGTCTGGACTTAAGGACCTCCGCCACTTTTTCTAGATCTCTTCAGAGTCGAGCCACATACTCTTCAATCAGCACAGGGGATTTAACACAGCTTTCATTCTATCCAGGATCCCTTCATTCTGTTCAGCCAATGGCTTACAGCACTGGGAATATCCAATCCCTTTTACAGGGCTACTCAAATCCTGCTATAGTACCAATGGCGCAATGTATCAGGGGAAGCAGTTCATCCTTGTATGACGGTCAGCCGTCACCGTATGCAATAAGCCCGACTTATGATGAAAATCATTGGATTCAGCAGTCTGCTCTTTGGCAGCTGTTTCAGAGTGAGTCCCAGAATTATCAACAAGTCACAGACCAAGGAAATGGACTCTGGAGCCGAAGGCAGTCATTACAGAATGAGTGTAACCTCTCCGATATGAACCAACTCAATGCAGCTCAACTACAACCAAGCCAAGATGTTGCTTTCCAACCAGAACAGTATCAGCTCCATAATTTCCAAGGAAGCCAAAATAATCCATGCGGCAAAAATAAACAGTGGAACAGCTACAATGATTTACAATATGCAAACAAAGAAGAGAGTGCATTGAACTTGACTACCAGACATGGTAATGCCAAACTGGGGAAATGGCACTCGTTTAACGATAGTTCTTACAGTCTTAGTGGAGTTTCATACCACGAAGGTTATTATGAGGAGACCCCACCAAGCCTATCCTACTCTGCCAATTGGCAATATGGAACCAATGCTTTCCAGAATGCCCCTGCTAATGGCATCATTCATCAGCGCAAATATAATTCAGACTTCCAAAATTCCAACAGTGAAATGGAGGACCCTGCGTATCTTGAAGATATTGAGTGGTACCAGCAGTGGCTTTCATTGTTGGAGCAAGGTATGTGGTGGCCAGCAGAGGAAGGTGATTGTGGCTACTTTGTTTACACTGACCATGAATACATCTACACCCTGCTCACAGATGCAGCTGGGGAGTTTGTCTACGCCTGTGCCCCTGAAGAAAGGCCCTGGGAAGATGTGCAGCAAGTGGACAGTTTCCCTAGCGCTTGGCTGGACAATGAAAAGGTGTCTGTGTGTGGTTTCAAAGTTCCCCTGTACAATGAAGATGAGCTTCTGTGGCTGCCTGGACAAGACCAGAATCGTCCCCAGCTTCTGAATGCACCACTAGATTTGTCAGCTGCATATACAAAGGGAAACCAGATCATGAATTTGAACCTTGAACGTTTCTCTGAAATGTTTGAAAATTCATTCACATCACAGGGAGAACTCAGTGTAGACCTTGCATCGTACAGATTAAACAAAGTAAGGATGGATCCCAGACAACCGAGATACATCTACCTGGACCCATACACACAAGTCATGGACCTCTCGTGTCATAATACAGAGTACTCTGGCCCTCGTTGGAACAATCAAGAAACAAAGAGTCTTCTTGCCCGAAAGGTTGCCGTTTCACTGAACTCTACGCTTACAGCAGATTCAAATCAGCAGTTCATCAACAACTGTTATCAACCTGGCCAGAGGCGTAGGTCATCTGTTGCTGTCACTGTGAAGCACATAAAAGATACATCAGAGGAGGAATGGAGAAAGAGGGTGACTCCAGGAGAACGACAGTCTAACCGCGGACACATATCATCTCTCATATCATCCTTTGTGGCAAAGACATCTCAGCCAGACACTGGCATCGTACCCCAAGAGCAGCAAAAAACAGCAGCATCTAAAGCCCCTGACCAACAGCCTAAGAACATTATATCATCGGGTCTGCAAAGTCTTAGGTCAAAGATGGTTAAAGATGATTCTGCTACCCCTGTAGCACAACCACAGAGTGCAGAACAAAAAGCAAAGGTCACAAGAATGTTGCCCAAATCACCAACAGCTAGTCAAATCAGTCGAACCCAAGAACATCCAGTCCAGACTACTGAACAGAAACCTAGACTTGCACGACAGTCCACAATGTCACAGCAAGCATCCCCACCAGTTCGCCAACAAGCCACAGGACCATCCAGCTCAAAAGATGCCCTTAACAAATCTGGACCACTCACACAGATGCAACCAAAGCCTGCCGAAGAAATCAAAGTAGAGAAACCAAAGGAACAACCACAAACAGGCTTTATGAGCATTTTAAAGTCTGCAGTAGGAATAGAGGAACCCAAACCAGAGCCCACTGATCAGCAGAGGAAAATTGGTAGTACTGGTTCCTTGCCAGTCACAGCTAACAAAGAAGCTACGGGAGTATCAAATCTGTTTGGCTCATTAGGCAGCCTTTTTGGTTCTGACACCTCTTCAACACAACAACAACAACAACCAAAAACCACTGTTCCAGAGAGTTCTCTGACAACGGCATCTAGACCAAAGGGTATACAGAGGCAACGGACAATGGATCACAGTTCTTCCTCTCCTTCAACTCCAATTCAGCAACCTATCAAAAGTGTGTCACAAGTATTTCCGTCTAATTCTGCCACCGGTCCTGGGCCAGACAGATCCCAAACTATGCCACCAACAGGACAGACCAAACAAGAACCAGTACCCAAATCAACTGGTGGACTGTTTGGGTTTTCCATTGGTGATATGCTATCAGGAACATCTCCAACTGCTCAAGCTGGCCCGTCATCTCCAGCAGTTGCAGCTCCAGAGGCTCCACAAGAAGAATCACTTGGTAAAAGCTTCATATCCTTATTTACTGGCCCAAGTCTTGTACAACCTGCTTCTAAAATTGGGCCTGCATCACAAAATGAAGCTTCAGGTGCTGCTCCACACACTACTCCCCAAACGAATCAAGAAGAATCGCTCGGTAAAAGTATATTATCAATGTTCAGTGGTCCAAGTTCTCCCCAAACTGTGCTGTCAGCTACAACACCTGCTACGAGCACTACTCCCAAAGCACCCCCTCAAGAATCCCTTGGTAAAAGTTTACTGTCAATCTTTGGAAGCCCAAGTCCCACCCAAGCCCCAGCTCAAACCAAGCCTAGTGCTGAACTGCCATCCCAAGGGACTGCTCTGCCCAAGGAGCCAGCCAATACTGGAATTCAATCAATGTTCAGTGGACCCCAAACACAGACAGGTTCTCTACTTGGAGGGATTCTACCAGGTGCCACGAGTTCAAGTGAATCACCAGCAAAGGGATTTCTATCAATGTTTAGTGGTCCCACTCAACCTGAACCTCATCATTCACCTCAAACACCACAGACACAACCTCAGCAACTAGGCCCATCCCAATCACAAAAAGAAACACAAGGTGTACCACAGCCACAAGGCCAAACACAGGGACAGCAAGCCAGTTCTGTCCTTGGGGGATTATTTGGTGGCTTGTCAAATTCCAATGAAAGTCCAGCAAAAAGTTTGTTCTCAATGTTTGGGGGTCCTAGTCCCGCCAAACCTCCAGCCCCTGGAAGCACTGGAACTCCGGGAGCAGGTCTACTGTCAAAGTTCACTTCTACTTTACAACAAACACCATCACAAGTATCAGAGGTGTCAACCACCAGTGACACACCAGGTAAAATCACTTCAAATGAGCCTTGTCTAACACCATTAATTGACTCTACTGGGAAGAAAATTGCTTCTGCCGATGGCACCACAATGACGATGGTTGACAGTGCCGTGTCCGAAACAAAATCACCATGCACTACTGCACAAAGGGAATCCATCTCAGAACCTACACCTCAGGAGGGTGTTCCTCCTAAACTGCCAACTTCCTCAGGATTGCAATCTATGCTTGGCAGCTCAAGTCTACAGACGACATCTGCACAAGCTGGACCTGGCCTTGATGTTCCAAAAGCAGGAGCAGCACCTGCTAGCGATACACCGAGACCACCAGCCTCAAATGAACCCGTTAAAGGTCTGTTGTCCATGTTTAGCGGGCCTGCTCCTCAAGCAGCCACTCCCCAAACTGGAGGGTCTTTATTCGGGGGTATGTTTGGAGGCTCCGGTCCACAGGCAGCAACACCACAAACTGGTGGGTCACTGCTTGGAGGTTTGTTTGGGGGAAGTGCTCCAGCAGCTTCTGGTGCTCAAACTGGAGGTTCTGTACTAGGTGGGATGTTTGGAAGCAACGCCACCTCCACTGCCGCACCACCGCCGCAGACTGGTGGATCCATATTGGGTGGGATGTTTAGCGGAGCTACCTCCCAAACTGCAGCTCCTCAAACGGCCGGTTCAATACTAGGTAGTATGTTTGGGGGTTTGAATTCTCAGCCAGCTCCTTCCCAGACTGGTGGCTCATTGTTAAGTGGTTTATTACCTGGGGCTCCCTCTGCATCTGGGGAGACCCCTGCTAAAGGCTTGCTGTCAATGTTTGGAGGTTCAACTCCATCTCCCACAGTGACTGACCCACTAAAACCCACTGAGAGCCAAACACCAGATACAGCTTCTGTGGGCCAAGATAAAGAAGGTGCACTCAAACAACCTCATATTGGAACTGCACTACAAGCAGCAAGCTCACCTAAACCTGACAATAACATTGCTGTCGTTGAGGTTTCCGATAAGCCACCTGAATTAGCCGTTGATGGTCAATCTAAAGATGTTCATATTGATACAGCAGCTGAGCAACCAGTCAAACCAGAGGAGCCAGGTAAACCAGAAACAGCTGGAGGCCTAAGCAGCGAAAATCAGTTGCAGCCAAAATCAAACGAGGCAACTTCTTTGTCTACAACTCCAGTTGTAGCACAGCAAGAGAAGCCCCTAGAGCCAGATAAATCTATGCTTGACTCGTCAGCTGATGCAGTTTCAGGGTTTATGTCCTCTGTTTTCAAACCAGCAACTCCTCAGCAAGGTACTCAGCAGCAACCTCAACAGCAAAAAGTGACACCTCCTAGGATAGGAGGAGTCCCACCCCAACCTCCTCAGACTGGGGGATCTTTATTGGGTGGAATTTTTGGAGGTGCCACCAACCAGAACACAACCCCAGGGTCGTTATTGGGAGGTTTATTTGGTGGGGCTGCTCCACAGGCTACCCCTCAAACAACTGGACCTCCTAGTGGAGGTTCTATACTAGGGGGAATATTTGGTGGACCCGCTGCCAAACCTGCTGGTCCCCAGGCTGCAGGATCATTGCTGGGTGGGATCTTTGGAGGCTCCTCTGCCCCAACTGCAACAGCTCCAACCGGTGGATCTTTACTCGGAGGAATGTTCGGAGGTGCAACCGCCCAGACTGCTGCATCCCAGATTGGGGCAGGACTTGGAGGAATTGGTGGATCCTTATTTGGTGGCATGGCCCAAGGCCCACAAGGACCAAAACCAGCAGCGGCCAAGCCAACACCCAATGCTGCACCACAGTCAGAAAATAAGAGTGAAAGTGTGCCACTCAAAGTAGATCATTGTAGTACTGAGGCTCAGGAAGATAAACAGAAAGGAGTAAGTGATGTGGTTCCTCCAGTTGTTCAAGGTGTTGATGATCATATGACTGATGCCACTGTAAAAGAAAAGACGGACTTTGAAGGGGAGGGGGTAATACACGAGAAGCCTATACATATTACAGGGGAGGCTGAAAATAAAGACTTGGACAAATCAGCGCCACCAGATAGACAAAAGGTAGATCCTGGGAAAGCTACTGTTATTGATCAGGTCCCCACAACTCCTGACCCATCTCAAGCAAAGTCCCTATTTGGTGAGGCAGGAAAATCTTTTGGATCACTTTTCTCCTCCACACCAGTTATGCCCGCAGCTTCCCCCTCAATGCCCCAGTCAGATGCAGTTAGTGGTCTATTCTCAGGGTTTAAAACCTTATCAGCAGGGATATTTCAAGAGGAAAATCTTGCTGCAGATAAGCAAGAGCCACCTGCTCCCACCACCTCCTTGTTTGGAGCCAAGCTCTCCTTCCCCTGGCAGACAGAGCCCTCAAAACCCCAAGCTCCCTCTGTCTGTACACCCCAGCCCAAACCTAATGACACCACAACAAGTGCTCAGTCTGTTCATACTACTACTGCTGCCCAGAGGAAGGAATCGGTAGGTTGTCTGGGTGATGTAGCCCACCCCCAGATTTGCATCTCCACTCCTGAAGTAGATCCTTCAGCTTCCCTGTCCCCAAAGAAGCAGGAAGGTCTTGTAGAAACTTCCGCGGGCCCCACTTCTGGAGTGCAGCTGGACGCCCTCTCCAAGACGGAGCAATTGAGTGCAAAAAGGCTAGTAAAAGCATAATAAATGGCAATACCCATTTCCTTAACATTTATGATGCATTGGTGACATTTTGGAAAGCATTCCTTGTCCAGTTCTGCAATCCATCTGTACGAGTTCATGTTTAGTATAGATCACCCTTTAACTATGTCCCAAAACAAAATGTACATGTACTGTATATATCATGTTATCTTGGACAGATAAGTATTATCATAAGCCAGTGATTGGTAAATCATTTATTGAGAAAAACTTCTTTAAGGTTGAAAGATGCTATCGGGTTTAATAAAGACCTCTTTAGTATAAAGCATTTGAACAGATTCCTGCTTGTGTTCTTTAGAGAAAGTTAGTAAGACTGTCCAAGATTCTATGAACACTGTACATTTTGTTACTGACAATTTCCGCAAGTTTCATAATTGATCTACTATTCAATCTCCGTCATTATTTATTTATACTTAATCTCCTTCATTTTACAACTGCTACTTCCTTCTCCTAAATATTTATAATGAATGTATGCATGTTCAAAATCATTGTGAGAAAGAACTGAAACCTCACAGAACTATCTTGAGATGAGCAAGTTCTAATCGACAAGCACATTTTATTGTGAAATATATTCTAGCCCAAAATCTAATTTCTGTGAGGTTGAGGATCTGGGTCCTGTACTTTTTGTTTTTGTTTCTCCTTTTCTACACAAGTTACATGTTGTCGTGAGTAGTCTACCTAAATGTATAACAGTATAACATTCTAACTATGCCGTCTCCCTCACCCGTCGCCACCCTTCCAGTCCTGTGGAAAGTAGCCGCTTCGGCTCCTCGGGGAACCTAAGCCAGGTTAGCTCCCAGCTCAGTGAGACGGGTCAGGAGAGCACCGGAGGGTCTGAGCAGGAGGAGTCCTTTCACACCTACCACAGCACCCACTTCCGACCCTCTACCGGGGGACAGCCACCGGCGAATGGACATCACCACCCCACAAACGGCCACTCCCTGAGGGGAGACGAGGCCACCCAGAGGACCTCCGCTAAGGACGTGGCTCAGGTCCTGAGCAGCCTCGTGAAGAACGACGCTCCAGCCGATAGACCCTTCACTAGACTTCAACGGTATGGAAACTCATTCATGGTTCAAACGTTTTATTGTAATGGGAACTCCAAATGTATGACATTCATCCCCTAATTCTGTTTTATTGCTCAGTAAGCTTTCATGTACAATGAATTAGTTTGGGTGTATTGGTGCAGAGATGCAACATACTAAAATACCCAAAAAACGTCTTGACAGGATGTTTTACTATGTGTCAGTCATTCTGTCTATAACTAATTGACAACCTTTCATCCAATTGACTACACACTTGGTTGGTGTATTGCTGAGGATCCAAGGAAGTCCATTGTCGATTGTGAAGTGGTTTGCTCAAAAAAGCTGCAATGAAATCCAAAATATAAACTCAGCGGGGGTTATTCAGACTTTTTTCACGTTCTCCTCGTGTTATGTACGGGAAGTTCCCTGTTCACAGGTTGATGAAATGTTTCTTGGTCCTCAGTTTCCATGACGATGGGCCACCGTTACCCTTCACCCCCTCCAGGGTGCGCTGGTTGAAGGCCATCAATAAAGTTAGAGTTCAACTCCGCGAGGTAGGCCATGATTATTGCTTTTTTACATTAACATTTCAACAGCTGATCTGAATGGATTTGCTACACACCTTCAATGCTAAACATGTTTGTTTTATTGCTGTAGTCTTGTTGTATAGATGAGCTATATCTCATTTATACATCATCATTTTGTCCTTTGTCTTTCATACTCTTAGAGGTCCAGTGTGTACAATTGAGCGGCATCTAGCGGAAGAGTTTGATAACTAAAAGTAGGCTCTCACTCTTTTGGAAAAAGTTGGCATCCAAAACGAAACTGTAGTGACACAACTGCACGCCCTCATGTTCACCATCAAAGGCAACCAATATTCACGTACAGCAGTGCAAGTAAACATTGGCTTGTAGTGCCGAGAGATGAATGAGATGATGATGATGATTAATACACGTAACGGAGAGCAATAATTAGAAACAGAGAGGGCTGAAACATAGAAGGCTGATGCCTCCACTGTGTCCTACAACATGTACAGTATCCATGGTGACTGTGACCGAGATTACCCGAGTGTGATTGGCTGAACTGATTTATTCGCAGGCTATGAAGACGTAAAAAACGACCTTGGTGCGATTAAAAGGAACGTCCCCTTTTTCGCAAAACTGTAAATTGCGGCATAGTTAACAGTCCCATTCAGCTGCATGATTTGTAATCATTTAATTGACCTGGGGAAAAACAACGCAAGGAAGAATCGCGTTCAATGTAAAAGGACCTATACTTGGAAGCTATGACCTAAAGTTGTATGTGTATTTACAAACTAGACCCCGAGGGGGGGGGGGGGGGGGGGGGTTTTTTTTTTTTTAAACCCCCCCCCCC
>OMKI01014117.1:0-10493 GCA_900302315.1 Phycis blennoides | reverse complement strand
AAGAGGGGATGAGGGGAAGGGGGGGGGGGGGGGGTTGCTAAGTGCCAGAGCGCTAAACGGTCTGGGGTTTTAACACAGCAGCGCTCTCTCTCTCTCTCTCTCTCTCTCTCTCTCTCTCTCTCTCTCTCTCTCTCTCTCTCTCTCTCTCTCTCTCTCTCTCTCTCTCTCTCTCCGCGGCGCTACCCAGGGACACCTCGTCCTCTGTCACCCGCTTCCCCGCGCGCCGTAGTGATGCCTCGTTTTCCTCCCCGACCTCAGTGACTCGCCGGCGGATGACGCTGAATTCACCAGTGGATGTATAGATATTTTCCTCTTTTTCTTTTTTTTCTTTTCTTTTTTTAATATTTCTTTCCCCCCAACTGATCCTCCGCACTCCGGACGGACTAAATAAACCTCCGAGCAGTTGTTGTTGTTTTGGTCTTAGTTTTATTTTGTTTCGTTAGCAGCCCCAAGGTAAGGTATATGTGTATTAGAGCATATGTTTTACACTCTTTCATTTAATAGAAAAAAAAAAAACGATTTGTTTTAGATGACCTACAGTATGTATTTCAAAGTTTGACTGGACCAGTGTACAAATGATGAGCATATTAACTGTAAACCGATATATTCATTATCCGGGTCAACAGGTCATCGAGTAGAGAGGAGAGATATTCCAACAGGATAGTTGTGTAACCGTTGAGATGGGTCAGCCTTTTAAACAACTGTCAACTTGGGAAGCCATTCCTGTCACGTTTTCACAGTCTACGTTGCTTGTCAGCTCGGCACTAAATGGCACATTAGTTAGTTTTGGGACATCTCAAAGGATTTGCACTATCTGTACTGGAGAGCTGTGTTGAGGCAACTAGTGGTAACTGTTAAAACACCAGCACTGGTAGCAGTTGTAGGTCAGTCAAGCCGCGTCTGTGACTCTATGAGGAGCTATTGTTTACCTGCGGTGCTTGAGTACCATTCGAAACTGGTCCTGCAATGGGTAGAGGGATGACCAACCTCTTCTGTCACCCCTTTACCATCCGAGTTCTCCTGACAAGTTCAACCCAAATTAACAAGCAATCATGGTGTTCTTCTCTTCCCCTTGTGGACTTTGGAGATTAATAACACGATAGGCATTGCATTGTCCTGCAATTGAATCAGGTGTTTCAGTGGGACCAGGTGAGAAACTGAGCTATGAAGGAGGGGATTACTTCTCACCCTGCTCTTCCGTGAAAGTCTGTTTTCCAAAGTAGTGGGTCCCACTTACTGAGATTGGGATCAGTTGTTGTTATTTAGACTTAATGAGACTTTGTGTTGTGCTAACTTCAATGTGGACATCATGAATGTCTTCTGACCCCTGGCATATGACTTGACAAAAAGGAGAAAAATGGATAGAATAATGGTCTGGGAAGAGTACTTCATCACGCCATATTGCTTGAACGTTTCTTGTATTTCTGAGTAACGAGGTTATGTTATTGCCAGCCACATTGTGTGGAGAGATAAGGTATTGGAGATATCTCTCTTAAGCGGTGGCAAGCACGATAAAAGTGTTTCCATGAATAGAAAATACACAATGACGTAATGAATTCAGTAGGTCTTGATATAATACGCTACGTAAAGAGCTTTGAGTGCCGCGATAAATGCGGTGAATTACTATTACGCTGAGAGACGATACTTCATTGTACTTCCCCGATGACAAATTGAGGGTTTTTATTATTATTGTTAATTGATATACCGGCTCATGTCCAAGAAGGTTAAGCCATCGGATGTCATGCATAACATCATGTTTAACGGTGCTCTTCTGAGAGAAGCTCGTCACACACACGCACACACACACGCGCACACGCACACACACACGCGCACACACACACGCACACGCGCACACACAGGTCAGGCCAGCAGGAAGGATCCGCTCAGCTGCTGTGGGAGTAGAACAGTGACATGGCCTCGGAGGAGAGGAATGATCTGCCATCTAATTACCAAGCTGTCTTTCCCTTCTCCCCTAATTACAGACCTCCAGCCAGCTGCAGCATGTCCTACGTGTGCACGTGGCTGCCTGGTGCTGTGCAACAATCAGGGGGGGGGGTGTTTTGGCCATTGTACTGTACGCCGGTTCAATGTGAATTCAATTAAAATGAACGTATGAAATCAATCGAGGGGAGGGCAGAAGAGGTTCACGTTTTCTAAAGAGGGGCGGAAAAAAAAGCAGTAGTGTTTGCGACACGAGTTCTGAGGTGATTTTTTTTTAAAGCGCATTGTGCTCATTGTATGTATTTTCGTTTCAATGTCTTACTCTTACTCACTTTTAACTGCGGCGCTAGTTTGCTTCAATGCTTTTTTGCTTTCTTCTTTGATGACTTTGATGGAATTTGTTCACAGTTTGTGTCTCAGGCTTGTCCTGTGGGTCGAGAGATCTCGGGCCTGTTGGATCCCTGTCAGAATGCGGGGCCTTTGCCGGGGCCTTTCCCGCCATTTCCTTAGCTGGCCGGCCCACGGTTAGAGCCGGGTTGATCCTTGACCCCCTGACCTCTCAGGGATGTTCTCCGGAGTGCCGCTCGGTGGACAGGATGGGCGTTACACTGGCACCTCCCCCACTCACCGGTCCCCCAAGAGGAGGGAGCTCTCCACACAGAGGTCCCAGAGCCCTCAGGTGGACCGGGGAACTCGGGCGAAGCCGCAGTCCCTGGGGGAGCCGAGAGGCCACGAGCCTCTTCGCCGCCCGCCGTTGGCCGAGGGTGAACGGGCCGACGAGACGTTGTTTGCTCGTGGGCCTCTAAAGAGAGACCCGTCGGCTGGGCTCCAGGGGTTCTCCAACGGCCACAGTCACACAGTGGGGCTTGACGCGCCCGTTTTAGCGTTTCTGGAGCTGAGTCAAGGTGGCCAATTCAAAGCGTCCTGTACTGTCCACGTGGACCCCTGCACCCCTGAACCCCCAGACCTCACCCCGTCGGGGGAAACCAGCAGCTCCGATTGCCAGGATGGCATCGGAGTGGTGGATGACAACATACCCAGGACCGATAAAGACCCGGAAGAAGACGAGGAGGAGCGGGATAACGAAGAAGGAGACGGCTCTGGTAACATAGTACACCACATCCTGAAGGAACTGAGAGGCATCAATAAAATCCAAGAGGAGATTTCGGACCTGAGGGACTATCTGACGTCAGTTCGAGGATCCGTGGACGAGGTGTCCTGCTGCGTGGATGCCGTGCTCAGCGAGATAGGAGAGCTGTACTCTGGTGCCGCAGCCGAACCGGATCCCAAACCCCTTCTGTCCCAAATACCAAGAGCCCGACGAGGCAGCCTGGGCAGACAGAATGCCGTTGAAACCCTCCACTGCGCTGCCATCAGTCCACTTTTGAATCGCTGTGAGTGGGGCAAAGAAGCTGAACTCATAGCCACCCATACATCACCTAAACGATTGCGAGAAAGCCCAAGCCCTCGTAAGGCGAAGCAACAGGAGCTCAGCGACATTGAGCACAGCCCGCGGATTCGACCTCCTGTTCCCATGGCGGCCGACCTGTGCTGCCTGGAGCATCACTGTGGCCATGACTACCAGAGCACCAGCTCCTTGTCCTCGTGCCACAGCTCCGTCTGTCCAGAACAGGGCAATGGATACCAGCCCACGGATCAGCTCTACGACGGCTGGGCCTCAGTCGACAGAAAACAAAGTGTGCGGCAGGGTGAAGGGGGTTGGAATGAGGAGGACATGTTTTCGTGCACCAACAGTGGGGACTGTCCAGATATGTGGGAGAGATGGATGACAGAGGAGACCCAGAGCAGCACTGCGGGCAAATCATCCCACAGCAGCTCTGAGCATCTCTCGCTGTTGTTCGGCCAGCATTACAACTCCCCCTCCTGCTCCTCCATTACCCTAGGCTGGAGGCCCGAGGGCGAAGGTGCCAACCTGGATTGCGACTGCGCAGCCAACTGCCCGTTTTCGCGTAGCTCCGGGTACCACACCATGGACGCATACGCGGACGACCTGAGCAGTGGCGCCTTCAGGAGCCTGAGCTGTTCAACTGTGCTGCTCACGGACTGCGACGAAAGCTACCCGGAGAGGGACTCGCCCCGGGGCACCTGCCACTCTTCGTCCCGCACACTGGCTTGTTCTGCGGAGAGCTTGGACAGGGAGTGGGCCAACGACGCCTCCGTCGCCAGGGACAGTGGTGTCCCTGCAGAGCCGGAGTCAAGTGACCACTGCGTCGAAGATGGCCTTGAGAATGATTCAGAGACGCTCACCACTCCTGGCTTTGACATCATGACCTTGAGCAAGGCCGTGCTCACGTTCAAGTCCGCTTTTAAAGGGGCTTTCAAAAAGCTAGAGGGAACCAATCCAGAGTTTGACAATGATGTCACTGGCTATGTGCCTGAGGCAGCTACCTCTCCAGTGAGGGCATCCACTGCCCCCCACGAGTGTGAGGTGGTCCCATCCCAGCATGCGGAAGGAGAGGCCAATCCACCGCTGAACCCTACAGATCTCATCTCTCCAGAGAGGGAATTTAGCGAGGTATCAGATTATGTGGACTGTGGTCAAAAAAGGGAGAACCTTAACTGCTCTCCTCAAAAATCCTCCAATGAAGGGACTCTCCCTGCTTGCACCCCAATCGAGCATCGCTCCATTGAGCTGTTGCAGAGTAAATCAGAGGTCCCGACCAGTGACCAGGATGGAGAGGTGTCTATCCTGCATCTCAACCCGGACCCCAACTCAAACGACCCGGATGGTAGCCTAGTGGTGGGACCAGTGGTAGCCCAGGGGCTCAGTTTAAGCGGGTCGGGTCTGATCCCCATTGAAGAAGACTGTGCCCTGGACGAGAACGAGCAGAAAAGGCCTGAGGATGTCGGCCATAGAGAACGCATCGCCAACTTCCAGCGCATTCTCAGGGAAAAGAGGCAGACCCACAGACTGTCCAGGTCTTATGCTGGGTCGCGGGGGTCGCATGGTTCACAGGGGTCACAAGGGTCCTACTCTCTGGAGGATTTTAACCCAGGTACTAATGTAGTAAGATTACCCTCACCTCACAGTAGTTGTAATATTCATTCAATTCAAAGTCGCAGTGTGTAACGTTTAACTAGCTTGTTGCTTAAAATAATGACATGTCTTTTCAAAAATATTAGCAATAAAATCCTATAAATTATATAGTCAACGGATAATTAACGCTGGCCATACCTCTCTCTTGGAGGTATGGCCTTACGAATTACAAATTGTGTCTCAAAATATTTTTGATAATGTCACCAATTTTAGTTGTTTTTTACTCTTTGTAACATAGAATCATTTGATTTTCGTCAATACTTACATCCATGATTTATATTTGTATTTTTCTTTACAGAGTTTAGCAGAGAAGATGAACAGGTTAATGACAAATAAATATATTCACTTTTTATGCGTCTTCATGTTTTCTTCTCATTACGGCTCTTTTATTTCTGGTCATATGGTCCAGTTCACCATCAAGCATGATCATATATTTTATTTATTTCCTTTTCATACGTGTCAATCACTTCCTCACCTGTAAATTAAATCATTTACAGTATATCCTGCTTATTCTGTCATAGTGTCATAGATATATGTACTATGTCTTTCAGTTTCATGGTCTGTTATCTTAAGTTGCTATGGCTTTGTTTCAGTTGACTCAGTGAAATAAAGTTTTATTTGCGTTTCGGGATTTTGTTACATCATGACGGTTATTTGGTTTCATAGCCTACAATTAAACTTTGCATGCACTCTGACACCCAAGGTATGAAACTCAACCAAACTCAACAAACAAATCCTTTTTTTTCTCAACCAAAATGCATCACAACCCACCTCAATGTGCCACCCAAGGCATTTCTCCAAAAAATATACGTTCTGATATTTCCAAAGTCTGAAGTTCTAAGTGCTAACATTCTCAATTCTCTCATTTACATTACAACATTTTAATCTTGCAGGTCAGCCATGAAGAGTCCTCTGCCAGACAGGCTTGGGTCAAACCAGGGTTAGTCTTATCATTAATATGAATATTATTATCAAAGTTAGTGTTGGATTATGAGTTCTAATTTCAAACGTAAAACATGTATAATCTCTGAGTCTCTAAACGTGGGGTGTGTGTGTCCACAGTGGAGGAACGGGCCTGTACGGTATCGACAGCATGCCTGACCTCCGCAAGAAGAAACCCATTCCTTTGGTCAGCGACGTGGTGCGTAACCATCCTCCATTTTGTTCATCCTGTTTGTGTGTGTGTGTGTGTGTGTGTGTGTGTGTGTGTGTGTGTGTGTGTGTGTGTGTGTGTGTGTGTGTGTGTGTGTGTGTGTGTGTGTGTGTGTGTGTGTGTGTGTGTGTGTGTGTGTGTGTGTGTGTGTGTGTGTGTGTGTGTGTGTGTGTGTGTGTGCCAGTTATGCTTGAACCTTTTTAGAAGTGCAATTGGGATGAGAGTGTTGCCAAGAGCAACAACCAACAACAACAACAACAACGACAACAAAAATGGCAGCAAATATGAAAATCCAAGTGCTAATGTTTCTCTTCCTCCTCTTCTAAACCCAAAACTATTCCCCCCCCCTCCCCACAACTCTCTTGAATGCGTTCACACTCCTTGGTCAGGCTATGGTAAGTTCATAGAATACACCCCGCATACCCCAACCCCCTCTCCGCTCCAGAAACCATATCAAGTAGGACAAATAAGGTCAAACGCAGCACGCTTACTGGACGTCGCGTAGTCAAGTGCTCTCCGGCACAGTAGCAGAAACACAAGAGTGCTTCCATCCTTTCATGAAGTCTCTTGGTTTGTTCAGTGCCTGCTTGATATTCCCCTTATGAAGATGTAGCCGGTAGACCGGTCACGTTCCCCTATCCCCCAACACCCCCCCCCCGGCGGCTCTCTGGTCACCTGGTGAACTGTTTTAACGTGCAGGGGTTGTGTTGGGAAAACTAACACGGGTGAGTACTAACCCTGGGATTGTAGCTAGCACTTCCGTCGCTCCTTATTTTCTCACTAATGGGTCTCGGCATAACCCCCCTCCCGCCTTCCTTTATGTTGAGTTTTTGCTCTTCCTAATGTTAGTTAGTAGGTGCTTGATCTTCTGTTAACAACACCCTGCTACCCTGAAGTTCCACGACTAATACCCTTACATACCCTGCCCGCTGCCTCTTTTTTTTTAAACTCCACTTAATTCTCTGTGGAATAATCTGGGGACAAGTATGGGGGAAGTACGCGGGTTGCGTGTGTTTTGATGTCGGTGATTGATTTTGTGGTTCTGCGATTGCTGCATCTCCGTGGTTCCAGTCCCTGGTCCAAGCCCGGAAAGCGGGGATCGCGTCCTCCATGGCGGCTCGGTCCTCCATCAAGGACGAGGAGTTGGTACGTTCAAACTCTGGAGTCTCGTGTCAAGTACAGATCCGTTCCAGTTCAGAACAAAGGGTTTTTGTCCCGCATTTCTGACAAAAAGTGACCCTTCAAAACCCCTTGTCATGTCCCTGCAGAAGACCCACGTGTACAAGAAGACCCTGCAGGCCCTCATCTACCCCATCTCCTGCACCACGCCGCACAACTTCGAGGTGTGGACGGCCACCACGCCCACCTACTGCTACGACTGCGAGGGCCTGCTGTGGGGCATCGCGCGGCAGGGCATGCGCTGCTCCGAGTGCGGGGTCAAGTGTCACGAGAAGTGCCAGGAGCTGCTCAACGCCGACTGCCTCCAGCGTGAGTCACGCCAACACGATGGCCATATCTCCTTTTTTCCTGATGCACCTCAGAAAGAGCAGGGTAATCCGGTGGTCGGGGTGTTTGACTCCCAGCCGAAAAGTTCTCGGTTCAAACCCTCGACAACTGCAGTGTCTTGCTATGTGTGCGTGTGAGCGTTGTTTGTTGTTGGAGGGCGTTTTTGTCCATTTTGTCTCTATTGAGTTTTTACTGTTTGTGGGTCTGTGTCTGTGTGTTAATGTGTGCCACTGGGTTCCAGGCGCCGCGGAGAAGAGCTCGAAGCACGGCGCGGGCGACCGCACTCAGAACATCATCATGGCCATGAAGGACCGCATGAAGATCAGGGAGAGGAACAAGCCGGAGGTGTTCGACGTCATCAGGGACGTGTTCGGCGTCAACAAGTCCCTCCACGGCCAGCAGATGAAGACCATCAAGCAGAGCGTCCTGGACGGCACCTCCAAGTGGTCCGCCAAGATCACCATCACGGGTAACGCGCTGCGCCGAGACCCCTTTTAAGAGCTACAAGTCAGCCTCTTTAAGAACTACAGGTTACACCCTTAAAGAACTACAGTGAGACAGCCAAGATCACCATCACTGCTAACAGCTGCACCAAGATCTACAAGTCAGCCTCTTAAGAGCTGCAGGTTATAACCTTAACAACTAGTCTGCCATGATCACCATGACTGGTAACAACTACACATACAACCCTTTAAGAAATACCAGCTAGCCTCTGAAGAATTTCAAGTTAGCCCCTTTAGAACTAGTCATCACTGGTAAGAACTACACTACACCTCCTTAGGAACTACAGATGATCGCCCTTGAAACGATATGTATATTTGACACGATGATGTCTACCCTGTGTTTGTAGTTGTGTGTGCCCAGGGTCTCCAGGCTAAGGATAAGACGGGCTCCAGCGACCCCTACGTGACGGTCCAGGTGGGCAAGACCAAGAAGAGGACCAAGACCATCTATGGGAACCTCAACCCGGTCTGGGAGGAGAAGAACCACTTGTGAGTCCAGCCCCTCTGGCACACACTTCAATCAATCCATCACAGTTGCTCCGATCCTAATCCAAAACCAGTGAATTTGATCATTTTAAAAGTACTCCAGGGACATGCACATGAATACGAGAGGATTCAGCTGGATGTCAAACACCCAAACCACTACTTGATTTTTTAGATGTTGTATGTCGTTCATTTCGAGTCATCCTTTGTGAAAGTCGGTTTCACAAATTTCTTTTGTAGAGTAATTAATAAAAAAAAAATGTGTAGCTCGTCCAAATTTGGATGTTACGTTTTCGAGTGTTCTCAGCCTCAACTTTGGACGAATGACCAAAAAACGGCGATCTAATGCCTGTGGCTTCCGTTCAGCGAGTGCCACAACTCTTCCGACCGGATCAAGGTGCGCGTGTGGGATGAGGACGACGACATCAAGTCCCGGATGAAGCAGCGCCTGAAGAGGGAGTCCGACGACTTCCTGGGCCAGAGCATCATCGAGGTCCGGACGCTGAGCGGGGAGATGGACGTCTGGTACAACCTGGGTCAGTGTCTGGCCGGGGTTCAACATGTGTCTGCTGCGGTTGAATATGAGACTCATTGCCAATGGTGTGTTGGAAGGGTCGAAGGTTCAAGAAGTGTGTAGTGTGGGGCGGCAGTAGCTCAGTAGGTAGAGCGGGTGGACAGAGCGGGTCGTCCACTAACCGTAGGGTCGGCGGTTCGATCCCCTTGACCCCCCTCCTCCAACTGTCTTCATGTCGAACCCCACAAATGTACTGATTGTAAGTCGCTTTGGACAAAAGCGTCTGCTAAATGCCACTTTTATTAAATGGTTTGTTCATTGAGGATCTTGAAATTCACTCACTCACTGTCAGTCCTTGATCCGTGATGGTGAATTATGTTAGGATTGTGGTCCAAGAACATGAAGTGTTGTATTTTATGTTTGCGCTAAGAATTGTTTATTTGCTTTTATTTACTTGGCTTGATTTTTAGCTATCCATTTTATATTTTGGGATGAAGTTCGATTATGAACTTTGAACTTTACTTGGATGTACATTGCCAAAAGCCACTCACTGAACCTCAAACTTTAACCACCTAGTACGTGGCACTCTCCCTGAGGTGTAACCTTCCCTTATCATTTAGAACCAGAAACATGATACCGGGTTTCTGTTTCCTTCCGGGGGAAGGGCGCCCCCCCCTCCTTGTAAACACGCCATCAAGTCCGTTTCAGTAAGCGGAGGACAGGTCCGTTGCACCGGTGGTTAATCAGCCGGCGACCGGGTGGTAACCATGTTAGCCAATCGACACGTTGCACAAGCAGAAGCATGCGTTTAACCCTAGAGAAGGAGTCATCGAACGCAAATCAGTCCACGAGTGGTGTGGGGTTTGGCAGTCCTTTAGCGTCTCGAGCAGAGGCTGTTTCTCTCCCCGAATCACCCAGCTGTAGACCGCGCCCTGGAGCGCCACATAAGGAAACATCGTCACGCCCTGCCACTGCCCCTTGGGCAAATCACAGTTGCACTCAATCTCAGAGTTCCCATTTTCAAATCTTGTCAAAATAACACGCACACACACACATACACACACATATGTATGCACACACACACACACACACACACATATAATAATAATGCCCCACACGCACACATACAAATTTGCACACACACGCACACAAAATACATGTGCACACACACACACACACACGCATACAAATATGCGCACACACACACACACACACACACACACACACACACACACACACACACACACGTACACGTACAGTTTCAATGAAAAGCCACAATCTTTCCAATTTCTTTCATTTGGAAGACAAGCATCCTACAGATGAAGAAAAGCATGA
>OMKI01014063.1:8477-20397 GCA_900302315.1 Phycis blennoides | reverse complement strand
CGAATACTTCTGTATGTGGCAGGTCTCTGATTTGAACTGAAAGTCTGCGGTGTAGATGATGAACATGACTGGCGAAAGCACCGTTCCCTGTGGGATCCCTATGCTGCTGACCACCTTGTCCGACACACAGTCCTTCAGTTTGACAAACTGAGGTCTGTCCGTCAGGTAGTCCATGCTCCAGGAGATCAGGCAGGGGTCCGCCCCCATCCTCGACAGCTTACTTGATGTCGAGGATCACATGATCAAAAAAAGCGTACGGTGTCAGCCAAGACAATGAAAGCAGCCACCAACATAACGACCAGCCTAATTATCGAACTATGTAAAGTACTATACCATAGTACCTGAAAATATACCAAATACTTTGTGGCCTATTCGGCTGAGGCGAATGCAGTGGTCAAACAGTATATTTGGGTATAAATCTTCAGACATGGATAGCTCAATATTGTGTATTTATTTAGCTTTTGAACAGAGAAAAATATAAATGTTTTTTTTTTATACATCACAATATAAAATAAAAAAAGATAGATAAAACGCACACATTATACTATTACAAATCATAGCCTTGTTTTGTGTGAGCCACTACATGAGCATAGGAGTTACATTTGTATGTGCCCATACAATAAACCAAGACGGCCACGTGGTGATTTAAAAGAAAAAGAAAAGTGTTTATTTGAGTATGTAGTTTCATAAACATTTTCAGAAGCATTAACGTTTTGGACCATTTGAAGAAATAGTGGGCCGAATACTCTATGGTCAATTGGAACTACACTTGGGGAACAGCAGCAATGAGCAGAAAGAAGGCAACAAAAACAAGAATTACAAGAAGAGGAAAAAAAAACGATAGAAATTAAAATGTTACATGAGTATTGAAAATAAACATACACATGGTTGTTAGCAACACATCTCCCTAAATACAAAAAAGTACTGCGGTTACAGCGAAGGAGACTGCGGTTACAGCGTAAGTGGTTTCACAAAAAGACATCACATCTTCCAAGAAAGTTGGCTGGATGATTTCACACACTCGGCCACGTCCAGCCTTTGGCCGCTGTTGCACATCTTCGCCAGGTTCTGTTGGGTAAATGAGAAGACACAGTTGGGCAAGACCATCTCAAACCTGTAC
This sequence comes from Phycis blennoides, assembly GCA_900302315.1. Taxonomy (NCBI): domain Eukaryota; kingdom Metazoa; phylum Chordata; class Actinopteri; order Gadiformes; family Phycidae; genus Phycis; species Phycis blennoides. Next base: position 19,277 of record OMKI01014063.1, on the reverse strand, counting down.
CACATTTTAGCTTTACAGCTACCATCGCTTTGTTTGAAGACGTGACAATGTCCCGAGTGCATCAGGGCAAAACAAACCGAAGGCCGTCGTTAAAGACGTCACATTGCGTGAATCGAAAAGGGTAAAGGGGCATTTAGCAGACGCTTTTGTCCAAAGCGACTTACAATCAGGACATTTGTGGTGTTCGACACGTGGACAGTTGGAGGAGGAGGGGGATCGAGGGGATCGAACCGCCGACCCTACGGCTAGTGGACGACCCGCTCCATCCAGCCGCTCTACCCACTGAGCTACTGCCGCCCCTCTAAAGTGTTCGATGGAAGCTTCCCTTAGTCTGGAGTGATGCTTACATTAGCTGCTCTGATGATGCTGTTGGGAGACTTCAGAGCGGCGAGGTCAGTCAGGATCCTCTCCAGATCGCTGTTGTTCGGAGGTTCTTCAAAAGAAACAAACAAACAAACAAAAAGGGTTATAGTTCAGCACCGGTTTTGACAAGCGGCGTTGAGCAAGCTTGTTGTCAGTCGTGCACGTTTGGGAGTCAGTACTTGGCTCGGGTAACGACTGGGGCTGAAGCTGCAGGTAGGTGTGCTCCAGAAGCTCTGTGATGGAGATCCGCTCCCTTGGGTTACGGACCAAGCATTTCTGGTGAGGAGGAAACAAACAAACAAACAAACATGTATTGTCAACCTCAGCCACATCCGACTGACACATTGTGGAAGATCTCACGGTCTTGCTGTAGTTCAGGAGTTGAGTGAAAGCTCATTAAAACACTCGCGTTTTAATGAGGGCTCCCAAGGTGCCGTGGCCTTGTATCCCGTTACCTTCAAAACGTCCAGCAGATCCCTCTCTGCGATGTCCGGGAATTCAATCCTGTGGGAGGGATCAATGATGGCGTGCAGCTTGGCGATCTGATTGGTTATGCTTTGGAAAGGGGTCCGCCCATAGGTCATGCAGTACAGGATGCAACCGAGGGACCACACGTCCCCCTTCGGACTGATCTGAAACAATAGATGAGAATGAACCTTTAATGCGTCCCTCGTGGTGAGCCTTCATCCAGTGTGGCAGCGCGTGATGCATGACAACGCACCTTCGAGCTGGCTTTCCCAGGCTGGGACGACGTGTCTTTAATGGCTTCAGGGGGCATGTAGTTCAGGGTTCCGACCTGTGTTGGGTAACCATGAAAGGAATGACACACACAGACACGTGTAACCAAATTTCAAGACATTAAGATGAATACAATGTTAAGTCCCAGCCATGGAATGACCTTCAAGGTCCACTTCCCTAATGGGAGCTTGTTTAAATCCTTATATCAAAGCCTGGATAGAGAACAACATGGGAAATTGGTGCCGTTTTGCCACGTAGGTCAGCTGTTTTGTTGTTTGTAGTTACTCTTTGCCTATTTCATTGTATACGTCAATTCATTTTTTTTATATGCAACGTGTTTGTGATTCATTGTGCTTTAGCTCAACGAGGCTTCCTGAATAAATAAAGTTTAAAACAACATCCAAATAGTCACTGCACTTCACACGCTTATCCATCAGGATGAGGCATTACTTGAGAGTCCTTCATGATGCTCGTGACATCTGGTTGGATGCGGTTGGCGATGCCAAAGTCAATCAGCTTCAGGGAGGCGTTCACGATGACAAAATTGGCGGGCTTCAAGTCACTGTGGACGATTCCTGCGCGGAAGAGAGACGACACGCGAGTGACTGACTGTGAGTAAACCGAGGAGAGAGCGTGCGACGGGTGACCGGCGGGAGGGCCGGGAGCCTACCGTGCTTGTGGATGGTGTGGACCGCCTCCAGCATGTTCTTCCAGTAGAACTTCCTCTCCAGCGGGAGGACCGCCTTGCGGTTCCGTAGCCACGTGTTCAGGTCAAGGTTCCCGCACTCCATCAGCATGTAGATGTAGCGCTCTGTTATTTCGCTGTGGTAGATGAAGAACAGATTCACTCGACGGGGGATTCCCTGGCAGCGTAAGGCAGCCACAATGTTTGGGTTTCAAACCTTCAACCTACATGCACACCTAAGAACAGTCCACGGCTGTGTTGCAAACAGTTATCAACAACAGGAATTAGCAGGGTGGGATGTAAATGACATCAAGTGAAAGAGAGGAACTTCAGTGGTGGCGCTGATGACTCACTAGTCGTACAGCTTGATGATCTGTTCACTGAACTGCTGCAGGTGAATCAGGTGCTCAATCTCATTCTTGTAGCTCTCCACGGTCTGGGGGTCGGCCTCTTCCAGGTTTACGTACTTCACCGCATACAACTGCTTCTTGTGGTCCAGGACCTGGTACACCTGAAAAAAAAAATGCACGTTGATGAATAAATAATAACCTCAATGCGAGCAACCTGAATGAAATATTATAGGACACTATAGCTAGCGTAGAGTGTCCCAAAATTCTGCACGGAATTTCCCTGTTTGCGGGACAAATAAAGGGTTATCTTATCTTATCAAATATGAATCAATGTTGGTGATGATGACATATGAGAACAACAAGCAAACCGTGCACACTTAAAATGTACAGGGTGAAGGTGTGCATGAATGTTGCATACATTTTAACTTCACTAGTGAAGTTAAAGTCTGACATTAAATATAATATAATATAATATTTAACAGTTAAGTGAACATAATAGGAACCATTTGTGCAATGTCAGATGCTACACCGCCGTTACCTTGCTGGATCCACCTCGTCCAATCATCTTCAGGATGAAGAACTGCCTGCCCTTAATGGTGATGGACTCGTTCGATATAGCCTGCATGGCACTCTATGAACACATAATCAGAACATGATCAAAGAAAAAGAAAAGAACCCAAACAGGAACACGATGTCCTAACCAACACAGACAACCCTATAGAAACAGACGTAGCATAAAGGGGAAACGTCACGCTTGCTTTTTCAGTCTGCAACATCAACTCTGTGCGTTGACACAAAATAATCTGGGAGGTTTAACCTAATTTGGGACCAATAACGTCAACGGTCCAACTTTTCCACAAATTCCGCAGTCCGTATGAAGCAGAGCTCTCTCCATTATAGAAAACAGCCAATCGTAACGTTTTCATCTCAATAATAATTTTTGTTTTAATAGAGATGATGATGGAGGTAGGACTAAGGCGTACCTGCGGGGTGTGCGAATATGACACCTGGTTTATGGGGGTGGAGGGTAGCTGGGCCATGCCAGCTCTCTGTAACGCTGAGGAAGCCACATCAGGAAGGTCCTTCCTTACGCTGGGGGTGACGAAGCTGGAGAAGACAGTGCAGCTCATTGAAAGCTTTGCAGAGAAAAGCAAGCCGGCTTCACAGCAAGAAAGCATTATAATCCCCCAAGGTTAAAGTAGAATCCCAGTAAAAGGGACAGAACTAGTATCCGCCCGCCAAGGAGTTACCTGTTTGCGTGGGGCTCCCTCTTGTTGTTGGGAGTCTGCCAGACCACGGGTGGGTTGATTCTGGACGGTACAGCGAGGGCGGATGCGGAGATGGAGTCCAGCAGGCGAGGAATAGGCCTGAGTTCGGGAGGTGAGGCGAGCTTCTCCTGGGCCGGCACACGTTTCATTTAGATTAGCGTTAACCCAACCTCGATCATAAACACAACTCGAACAACGGAGGAAAGCGTCCAAACCTGCGGCGAGACCTGTCGGCCGAGGGACGGCATTTTCCAAGCGGACAAAGGCTCCCTGCTGACAGGCTTAGGCTGATCCACAGACCACTTGGCGGCTGTGTGAACATAACTGGGACCCTCCTGGCTGCTGCCACAAGCCGCCACGGCGGGTAGACCCTGACCCTGGGGCTGGACCCCAGCCGGGTGATGTTCATCGTGGTCCTCTTCTTCTCCAGCCGGCACCAGTCTCTTTGCCCCGGCCTGAAGGTTCTGCAGCGCCACCTCCAGGAGCCTGGGAGGCCTGGCGTGTAGTGTCTGGGCTTTCAGGAGAATCGACGTTGCTTTTTTGATGTTGCCTGGACAGGAAGAGGGCACGGGAAATGACAAAGGGATCATTTTGTGAAGCTCGCATCAGTGCTGCATCACCAGCTTAGGTAGAGTAGAAAATGGAAGGAATTGAATTTGATGGGATGGATTAGATCATTTAGAAGAAACATACTTGCAAAATACCTCATTGTACATAAAATGTGCTGTAATTAATTCTGTCTCATATGATGACACTGAATAAATCGTACCTTGAGACACTTCGAACTGCGCGTGTGCAATGTGGACAAAGGCAAAGCATTTGCAGTTGGATCTGGCAACTATGAAATAGTCCTGTGCTTCATCGGAGTCTTCGATCCTTCAGAAAACACAAGAAAAGGGTTTCGACTAACAACGTAAAAAATACATATACAAAAATATATAAAATAATAATCAAACCAATCACAAATGTGATCACAACAATTGATTTGCCTCAAACACTCACCCCTTCAGTTCTGCATATCGGACCAGTATCCTGGCATAGCTCTCGTTCTTGCTGTACTTTTCGATGGGCAGCCTGGAGAACACTTTAGCGTAGCAGTCCTTGAGTTGAGACAGGAGTGCACCATCCGTCTGTGGGTTGCCACTCTTCTCCAGTTTCAGCAAATAATCCCGACAGGATTTAGGAGAATTTGAGGCGACGATCTGGTTGAAGGTGTATGTGACGTCTTTCAGAGGGGGGGAAGAGAGAGGATCAATACAATTCTTAGTGACACATTACATGCATGTTTCTCATTTGACAAACGCCGTGTTCTCGTCGCAAGACCATGCGACCAGCAAGCAGTACAGTTTGCATCACGCCGAGTACCTAGAACTTCTGTTACGTCGTTGCATCTGATACATCGGAAACAAGTTGATGTCACAGAGATGTGTGTAATCCCGGTGTGCGTGGCTTCGCGTTGCACTACGCCGTGGCATGTGCCTTGAGCGTACCTTCCATTCGTGACACGTTGCCCCCGTCCTGTCTGTGAAGGAGGGAGGTGGTGGAGTCCACTGCAGCCTGGTCCTTCCAGCGTTTGTCTGGACTCACATCAGGGGGCTGGCGACACAGAGACACGGCATAATGGGAAGTCTGCACAGAAAGAACGCATGCTGTACTTATATTACAGGTGTGCTTACGCACTTTGAAGTTGAGGTTATCGCCATCCACTTTCTTGGCAGATGTTAGGGTACACATGGCAGTGGCACTCGAACCAGAGGTTTGCCTGAAAGAAAATGAAAATTCAGAATTTTTTTTTTCTTAAATTGTTTCAAAAAGACATGCTTTCCAAAACCAGCTCATGTATGTGCAAGTGAGAGACACAAAATGAACCACCTTGACAAGCTGTTTGGGATGAATGAGTCACTTTTCATTGAAGACTTTCCATCACTGTCATCGCTAGCCAGCTCAGGGATTGGACAAGGAACGACAGGGACTCTCCCTGGCTGATGTACAAAGGATACACAAAAAAAGGACCACAGTATTATGCCCAATACAAATACCTTGTACTTGCATTAAGAATAATAAAGAATGAGTAGGTGATGGGTGATCATGTTAACTTCATGCACATAGAAATTCTACACACTCACCAAGCCAACCTTTCTCTTCCGGTGAGAGCCAGACCTCCAGCCAGGATGATCCTCTGATGATGATGGGCCGAGATACTCCGTCCTGGGGGCCGGGAAGGAAAACGCATCACATAATACAGTGTATTCCAAAAAAACTAGTTTATGCTCAAATAAGTGCTCTCTATTAATTTCAATTAAATCTTACCCTGAACCAAAAATACTGGACAGTTGAAATTCTCCTGTGCCATCCGATTTCCTGGCATTTTTGTCATATTCAGAACCACGTTGACCAGGCTCATGGAATGTATTCACTGAGGATACTGCAATAAAAACAAAGAAAACAAAAAACTGCCCATTAACAACAACAAGACATGTTAAATACTGTTTTGTCTGATCTTTTGATGTCCGATGTCAAGTTGCACAGAAGGCTGCAAGTCCATTGTTACTTCACTAATGTCAAGCATTCACAATACTACCTGGGATGTTTTCTTTATCCACAGTTCTTGACTGAAGTTTTTGTAGTGCAGCGGCCAGAAGGTCTTTTGGTCTTGCGTTCACTTCCATGGCTTTCATCAAAATGTTAATGGCTTTCCTTGAATTGCCTAGGGTAATGGAAAACATCAGTCATTGATTTCATTCATTATATTCAGATGAAAACAAGGTGTATTTAATAGCAAATGAAATTACCTTGAGCATGTTCAAAGTTTGCATACGCAATATGGACAAAAGCAAAGTTCTCGCTGTGAGATCTTGCCACAATGAAATTGGCTTCCGCTTCATTTACATCTTGAATTCTATGGGAATAAATAAGACGAAAAACACAAGCAAAGAAGATATTATTAGGTTGTGTCTAATATCACAATACACGGTATTGAGAATCTCTGCGGCTACTTACGCTTTCAGCTCTGCAAACCTAACCAGCAATCTTGCATAGCTTTCATTTTGAGAGTGCTTTCCCAGTGGTAAACTGGAAAATACCCTGGTGTGAAAATCCAGCAGACGGGTCAGATGGTTGGGGTCCAAATTAGGGTCACCCTTTCTCTCCAAGTCCAGCAGGAATGTCAGGCATGATTCGGGAGAGTTTGAACTGATTACCTGGTTAATATTGCCAGTGTCATCTGTAAGACAGGTGGAAGATGTTCAGGAAAGTGTATTCTACTTTAACACATGGATCTTGACTCAAACAACAACAACAGGCAAACCGCCTTCGGAGTAAGGGCTGGGGCCTCCATCAAATTCACCTTCGTTAAGATTTTTCTTTATTTTGTCTAGTTTTCTAAAAAGCATGGCCAGCTGCTGCTTCCTGTCCGTGTGCTCCTCTTCCTCCATCTGAAAGTGAAGGGGCTGTCATGACGTCATCAACCAACACATCAGAAACCAACAGTGCAGTCTTGTGTTTATTAACAGCCGTCAACGACAAGAATATAAAACCACGCATACTCTCGACTGCACGTGTGTTGGTAGTTGCGGTCATGTGGATAATGCCATGTCTGTAAAGTATTTACGTGCATTTATTTTCAGATCAGAAAACCATGGGGCAACACTGGAGAAGTAAAACTGTAGCATAGTGCTAGCATTAGCTTAGCTAAATTAGCTTACTAAAACATCGCATTCATATATATCAAACTATTCAATACTAAACACGTCTTGTGATATATACGCTATTATTTAGTCTAGACTCAAAACATATTCTCGCAATGTTTATATTATTACAAGTCTTACGGTTTGTAACCTCGGCAGAAGCTCAGCCTTTTCAAATATCTGTTTATCCAGTTTTCAAACTTGCCACTTCCTGCTGAACCCGCCCTAGACTGCCTCTGATTGGATTAGCCTCCCTTGACCCGCCCTTCTCTGATGCTGGTTGGCTAAGCTGTACTCTGTCTCTGACCCTCTATCAGTCAAAAAGATGTTTCACATACAAAGAATTTGACTTGGTTGACAGTGACAATACACAATAGACAATATCAATCAACACAATCCAGACATCTTGCACCAAACCAAGTAGTTGTGTTGCCTAAACCCAGGGAATCCAAATCTGGGAATCCAACTATCTCAAAGCCCCCCCGAAAATTTTATTTTATATGCTATATTTTTATGTTTCTATATACATGTTTATATTCCAGTTTTAAATGTCTACTGGCCATATTCTTGATTTCTTGTTGATTAATTGTGCATGCGTTTTAATATTTCATACAGTACATCATGACACTTTACTACCTAGGGGAAAATGACTAATGAGAAAATTAGGAGATTTGTGTGGGCTGATGCTGATGCTTTTGCTGATGCTTTTGTCAGTTGTTTGATATTGCGAGATAACCGGCAGAACAGGTCGCTATTAGTAGATGAGCGTTAATGGCGATATCGAGGGCGTGACTTTCAGTTGCACGAGTTCAGCGGCGAGAGTCGAGCGAGAGGGAGGGACTTTCAATAGAAGGATATCCGTTTCCGTTCCGTTACATGTTTCGGATATTGCCAAGTCCAGTTTTTCGTAAAAACTCCATACATTTTCTCCAGGGTGTTGCTGTTGTAGTCATCATCTTATTCTTTTCGCTCCAGGGACTGTTGGTATGGAAGAGAGAGAGACCGGAAGTTGAGTTGTAGTAGACCGGTATAACGCTATAATTCAGCATCCTCTCCGCCTTGTTTCTCTAGCCGGAAGCCTCAACGCAGGCGCTTCTGCTGCACTTCCGTGTTCGGATGCATCACAGCTCAAAGATGGCAGCCACGGGATGGTGGAAGATAAACTGCAGATTCTAGTCGGATCATGTAATCTCATCGCTTTAAACAGCTGTTCCTCACGTCGTCGTGATGCGCAACGTTGCACCTCAATTATTGTGAACGCGTCATTTCATGGAGACAACACGAGGGGACTCAGGTTATGGTTATCTTGCGAGATAGGCTATCAGGCTAAGATTAGCTGAATAAATGAGCAGTTTTGGTGTCTTAAGGTGCATCTGACACCCACGGAAGAAACCAACGCGCCTCTCCTGGATATTGTACTTGTGGACGTTGTGTGTGGTGAGCACATATGTTGTTGTTGTTGTTGTTGTGCATGGACACAGCTGTACAACCATACCATTCACTGCTTATTTGGGTTGATGGTTGATTAAATGTAGCTCAAGGCTTCATGCACAAACCTCTTTTTACTTCAAGTCACTTACCTCAAAATGTGTCCTGCATTGCTTCGCGTTGTGGCAGCGGAGCAAATGTTATATATTGGTTTGAACCAATTCCTAATGTTTTTCGTGTTATTTCCCTGCAGCTTCACTTCATCATGGCCATCACTCAGTTCCGCCTTTTCAAGATTTGCACATGTATAGCCAGCTTACTCTCCTTCTTCAAGCGGTTGATATGCAGGTAAGCATTGTATAACAGTATGAGCTGATTGTTAGCTGGATAGCATCGACCCTGTGCATTGAGTTGCTTCATTTGCTCTCTTGCTACAGGACTGGAAGGGGACGCAAGCTCAGTGGTGATCAAATAACTCTGCCAACTACTGTGGACTTCCCTTCCTCTGGACCCAAACAGGTCTGTCAATGTTTAGTTCAGCAACAGGCCTGTACACAAAGTATGAGTGGCTTATCATTAAGACGAAAAAGTAGACATGCATTGTGATAAATTAGTATAGTAGTTGGTGGCTATTTGTAATATACATTTTTTTAACCAAATATTTGGAATACATTTTATATTTAAGACTGGTTTTGCTTAAGAACATCCCAGGTCAACAGAAGTGTTTTATATTCCACAGTATTATGTATGTACATTATTATTTTGACATCTCACTGTCCATGCTCCTTGGTTTGACTGGTCCTGATGCAGCCCGAGATAGAGGAGTGGAGTTCTTGGGATGAAGACGCTCCGACTAGCATCAAGATCGAGGGCGGCAACGGGAATGTGTCTCCGTCCGCCGAGGACGCAGACGACGAGCCTGACTACTTCAAAGACATGACGCCCACAATCAGGAAAACACAAAAGGTTTGCCGAACAGGCCGCCCCTCACGGTCCCAAATGCCAACATCGAATCCATGACCGTCTCCTCATTTCACAGTTGGTCTGTCAGAAATGTAGCTTAAAATAGACACCTGTGCATCTCAATTGTCCCAATGAAAAGGTGTAAGTGTCGCGCCTCTATCGACACAGAGTGCAACAGTGTAACGTGACGTGTTTCCGTCGCGGTGATTCGTAAAGTGCGCTCGTCGACAAGCCTACGTTTTGAATCTCCTGCATTTCCCCCCCCCCTCGTCTCGTCCACGTCGCAGATAGTGCTGAAGAAGAGGGAGCCCCTGAACTACCTGGTCCCCGACGGCTCGGCGGGTTTCTCCAGCCGGCTGGCAGCCACGCAGGACATGATGTCCTTCATTCAGCCCTCGGTGAGTGTCGGCCCGGCCACCTGGATGGCGGTCCAGGCACTCTCTCTCTCTCTCTCTCTCTCTCTCTCTCTCTCTCTGTGTTGCAGCCGAGGCCTGGCAGTGTGTTCACAAAGGGGGTCGGCAGACTCTCCTCTGCGATCCTACCCCTGCTGGCTCGTGAAAGGAAATGGGACATTTTTACATTTTCAAATGAATATTTTGACTTTGTACCTGTTTTTTGTATGGAATCATTCACTCTAGCTGAGATCTTTAAATACATTTTATGCATTTGAATGGATCAAATAGCTAGGCTAAGTAGGAGCTTCTGATCCATTTGCAGTCGGCACCCATTTCTATTGGATTTGGGCTTGATAATCACAGCAAACCGTGTCTAACATGGCTGATTGACTCCAGCGTACATCCCCCACCATGAATGTCAATCACCAGCCTGTCTTTGATCAACCCGAACCCCTGAAGTACAGAGCATTCAACAAACGTGTGTTCCCCAGGCTGAGCTGGGGGAGATGGACACCTGGCAGGGAGACACAAACGCCTGGGAGGACGAGTCTGAGGCTGCCTGGGAGGCGGAAGAGGTTCTCAGGTAATGGGACACTTTGGAAAAAAGTATCATCATGCCAACACCTGGCCATTCCTAAGCCTGTGAGTTAAGTAATGACCAGCAGGTGGCGGTGTTGGGTAAGAAGAACGCGGCTGCACTGACGCCTCGCCCTGGCTTCTGTTGATATTAACGCGCTCTTATCGCATTGGCCTTCATTTCCGTGTTGCCTTTTTTCCCGGTTCTCTACCGCAGGCAACAGAAGATGGCGGAGAGGGAAAAGCGCTCCATGGAGCAGCAGAGGAAGAAGATCGAAAAGGACGCGCAGCGGATGATGAAGAAGGATCAGAAGATTGCGGTGAAGCTCTCGTAACACTTTGGGAGCG
>OMKI01014056.1:2676-31062 GCA_900302315.1 Phycis blennoides | reverse complement strand
TCTCTGTTGAGTGCGCAGTCTTGAAGCCAGACTGATGGGGATCAAGCAAGTCATTTTCTGAGAGGTAGGAGGACAGTTGGTTAGAGACTGCACGTTCCAGGGTTTTAGAGAGGAATGACAGCAGAGATACCGGGCTGTAGTTCAGGATGTTAGCAGTGTCGAGGGTAGGCTTCTTGAGGAGTGGTTTGACTCTGGCAGTTTTGAAGAGTGTAGGGACGAGACCTGAGGTGAGGGAAGAGTTCACAAGGGAGGTGATGAACGGTAGGATGTCCGTCGAAATGGCCTGAAGAAGGGAGGAGGGGATGGGGTCAAGAGGACAGGTGGTCGCATGGTTGGATGTGACCAGTTTCAGAACCTCTTCGGAGGAGAGGGGAGGGGGGATATTTCTCAGAAAAATGTTTCAGGAACGGCCCACGGAGCATAAAAAGCCGTATATGTGAGCTATTTTCCCAAACTTATAGAGAAGGACCCAGAGAGTACAGTGAAGTCATTGCGCTTCTCTCTGAGCTTGGTTTGCCGTACCATTTTGGCAAGTGGCATATGAATAGTATGGTTGAGGAAGCGGAGAAAGACTAATAGACTGTTACTAATCGGAGCGTTACTGCACCGATTAAAAAATGATGAAAAAGAGTGAAGTGTAAATGAAGCAGTCACTCAGGGCCGGACTGGACCCTTTGGTGGGCTGGTTCCGGCCCACAGGCCGTATGTTTGACACCCCTGATATAGAGCCTTGTTGAGTGATGATGGTCTAGAGTTTAGGACTTTAGAAAGTTCTAGAAGTCTCCAGTTGTATGATCTGTGCTTTTAGTGGTCTTGAGTTAAACTAACTCACTGACCAATTGATGTTGTCTGCCAGGTGGAGGAGCAAAGCATTCTGGGAGACGAGGACACCAGCCTGCCGCTGAAAGAGGACATGTAAGTCTGTCTCTACATGTTAATATATTACTGTGATTTATATTACACCTACTGTACGTTCACGTAAGTATGTCTCTACATGTTAATATATTGCTGTGATTCATATTATAACTACTGTACGTACGTTCATTGAAGTCTGTTTATGGCTCATATAATACTGTGATTTATATTATTGTTACAGTTTATTATACACATCAGTTAGTTAATTATATTATACACATAATTGAATTGTACACATTTGAATTGAACACATACGTTGGTTTATTATATTATTATTATTATGATCTTATATCCATAAGTTACTGGTTATGGTATCTCACACTCTTCATGTATGTGTGAACACCGAGCCTGCATGAAGGATGACATCACCGGTGTGTTTTCAGAGCCAGGACGCCAGTCCTCAACATCACTGAGGAGATTTCCAAGGGTTCCTTTGGGACCACATGGAACGCAGAGCGCCCAGGTGCTTAGAGGACACGTCTCCCACGTTCTCCAGGCCGGACCCCACGCAGCCCTCAGGGCTCACAATGCTGCTCACCACAGCAGATCATTCCAATAAAAGCTGTCCACAAGGTGTCTGTACCTGGCTGATCAATACTGGGTGTGAACATGGTCAAAGGTCAAGGGTCAGGTCTCCATTGTGCAGCCTTGTTCCATTATTACCCTATAATAATTTGTATCATGCAACCCCAGGCCTTCGTGTTGTGTTAGATATTTAGAATAAAGTAATATAATATATTACCTCTTTAAAACCAATGAAAAATCCCATGCTGTTATTTCAATGTAAAATAAAACCAAATGTGATTTTACTCAAAAATATTTCAATGGAGGAACTTCCACTGAGTATTTATATTTATATTGTGCTTTATATTGCAGTATTTATGTTTACTGAGAAATGTATTGAAACGATGCATGTATTAATTCCACCCTACAAATGCATCTTTATTTTAGATTTTCACTGTAAAGTTTTCTTGGGAAATGTTTATCGTCAATGTGTATCAGTGTTTATGTTACATATTTATCACCTTGTATTCTGTCAGAAATGTTCACTTGTTGTGAAATTATTTGTTAAAACATAGGCCTACAGCTTACATTTTGGTGCTAGATCATTTGCATATATTTAACAAGCTTGAAACCAACCTGTCTGTCTCATCGTTGTGAAACCCGACGTACACAAACGTACGTCCGTCAGAAGCATGTTGTACTGTTTTGAATCTGGTGTTAGATACATGAAGCACATGTATTTTGAGAATAAATCTATCTGAAAAGCCCTGCAGCATATTTCATCATATTTCATATGAGGTTGTGTCCACACTCTGCTGTAGCATTGTGGAGCGTTGTGGTAGAACATTACACGTATCGTGTCTAATCACAGCAGTGACCCTCTGAGACTCAGACTCAGACCTATAAATAGCAGTGAGTGGGCAGGACTGTGTCTCACCAGATGGTGGGAGGCAGCAGAGATGACAGCTGGGAGGACGCGTGTCCCATGCATGTCACTGTTCTGTCCCCGAGACAGCGGTTGATCTCATCAATGATCCCAGCTCAGGTTTGATTGACGTGATTCGGTGTTCCTCTGGGTGACACTGGGTGAGCCTCTGGCAGCCGCTCTGTGGGGAATCATCTTCCATGACAGGTGAGACTAGGAGAGAAACCCGCAGAGGGCTGAGGAGAGCAGCACACGCTCACTGATTCCTGTTCTGCTTTGTTGAGCAGCAGGAGACGATCACAGCACAGCGAGGGCTGGAGAACACCTGCATCACCAGGCTCTGTGTCCGTTCCAATACATGTTATGATGTCATAAGCATATATATGAAATATATATGTTATTTTATATGCAATAATATATATGATATATTATGTTATATGTAATTCATATGAAATAATCATATATAATTATATATTGTGTTATACGTAATACATATATGATACATTATTAATTATGATATGTTATATATTACATTTAATCCCTGCTCACGTTCCCACTGCAGGTCTTTAGCCTCTTACCTGGCAGTTAGTGTAAATAAGAAATAAATAAAATAAAATAAATCTCTCATTATATATATAAAGTATATGGAAAACAAAATATAATCAGCTGCAGATCATTCTGAGATTGGTAAAATAATCTACATTAAAGTCAAGGGTCTTTGTGTTCTAATCCATATTGGATGTGATCGTCTAATAATAATTTAATAATAATAATAATTTGTTATATTACTTGCTTTGCTCTGTTACATTGCATAGCTTAATGGTAAATGTGGTATTGGCAATTATCATATTACATACACAATATGTATCTGCTGTTTTTGAGGCATGATTTGAGTACTTAAGAAAAAGGGATCTCAAGGAGTACACATTTCTTTATTCAAAACTAAATCCGACTTTATACGAAATTAAGAAAGTTCTTGTCAACAGATGTTCTGATCCAAGCAGCTCTACAGACACACGATCCAAACGACAGACCAGTCAGAAGAGTCAGAACAGTCAGTGAGAAGGAACAGGAACATGACGGAAGAATAGAAACAGAAATAGCATGTTGCTATTCAGCCATAAGGACCCACAATGAGATCAGAGGAGGAGGATGGGATGGCTTGAAGAAGAGCTTCTCACTACACAGGACGCGGCGCAGAAGGGCTCAGTGAGGCAGGAGATCCTCCACAGAGGCCCCTCCCCCCCAAGGGCTACTCCCTCCGGCCCCGGCCCGTCTTCAGCCAGGACACAAACTCTTTGGCTGCCTGGTCCTGCAGGTAGGAGCTCACATCGCTGGTGTAGGTCCCTTCTGCATGGCGTCTGATGGGGTCGCTGTGGAGGAAATGGTCTGTCTTTAATACTCAGTCTGTCTTTAATACCCAGTCTGTCTTTAATACCCAGTCTGTCTTTAATACTCAGTCTGTCTTTACTACTCAGTCTGTCTTTACTACTCAATCTGTCTTTACTACTCAGTCTATCTTTACTACTCAGTCTGTCTTTACTACTCTGTGAGGCAGACTCCTCCATCCAAAGTGACTCACAGTGGAATCAGGAGCATGTCATGAAGGACTTGTCCTTCAGAGGGGACAGGACCGTTTGACCCCAGAACCTTTGGGCTGGAGGTCGAACACCAGGAACCCTTCACTTGACTCCCCTGCCTTTCATTAAAGACATGACGCTTACTCAAAGTTACAGTTCTTACAAAGATCTTAAGATTTTTATCATATTGCTGTTGAAATCATTTCTTCATGCTGAACTTCTAGTTCTAAGCTTTGGGGTGGTCACTATTATCCAAAGTGTCTCGCAGTCCTGTGAGGGAGAACATGGTCAGCCAGGGTGAGCCGGGAGTCAAACCCCTAACCCAGGCTGCTGCCATGCAAGTGGCGCTGCAGACCAATTAATTTCAAGGCATTTTGATTTTACTTTCAAATATAACAAAGAGACAAGCTTTTGTAAATCCTAACTGAGTCATAGTCTCTTTGTAGAAACATCTAATTCTAGAATTCTAGAAACTTGTTCTACAGAAGGTGGATGAAGACACCAACCCGTTTCTCTTGGTGTTCTTCAGCCACTGCACAAAGTCCTGGACCCTTCTGGTCTCCAGGTATTTACTGTAGTCGTTGGAGAAGGTCCCTTCGGAATGTCTCTTGCTGCTGGCCGTCTCTCTGGGTGGGCTGAAGACAGAGTCCTCAGTGAGACTGAGGAAGAAGAAGGTTGAACCATGAGCATTTCAGAGGGTGAGGATGAAGATGAGGGGGAGGAGGAGACAATGTCTCACCTGGAGACATTGTCTTCAATGTCTGGGAGCTGCCTGCTTCCCTGGACCGCGGCCAGCAGCAGGAACCCCACCAGAGAGTAGACGCATTTCATAGTTCAGCTTCTGATAAAACAAACTGAATTTAACTCATCAGACCCCAAAACACCCTGTTCAATTCCCGTAAGTTCTACAAATGTTTCGGACCCATTCTGATGGTGTAGAGAAACCAATAAACCATACACTTTGAAAGTGAAGAGCGTCTGAATCTCCTGAAAGCTCACCTGGGGAGAGGGTGCAGCGTAGAGACGTCAATGTCCTGGTCTTCTCGTCGTCTCCTGCTCTGGTGCTGAGGTGTGCTGTGAGGGGAGCACTACCAGTCTTATATAGCAGTCAGGTGACCACCTCTGTGGTCCCAGGTGGCCCCCCCCCCCACCACAACCTGTTACTCCCAACCCATTAGTCAGCTTCCGCCAATACCCCCCCTCCCCCTGTCTCCCCCTGTCTCCCCCCAGGCAGGATGGGTTTGAATGTTTGAAGAGCGAAGAGCGTGGTGTGGAAACACCTCACTGGTTGGTTGGTTAAAAAGCCTTCAGGTGTCTTAACCAAACAGCCACATGATCACCCTCTCACCTGGAAACGATGAACACATGAAGGGTCACGCTGAATCCTCTCAGATGTGACCCTCGGTCAACATCTTCTCGTGATCATTAAACCATGTAGTACTGGCATTGGTTCTGCATCAGACTCTCTGGCATTAGTCCTCCTGACACATACACTGCGGACATTGGGAATCGAACCCAGAACATTTCAGCTGAGCCTGTCAACTCTATCCCTGTTTTTATACCTGATTTATATTTATAGATTTATATTTATAGATTTATATACTTAGATATTTGACTTCTTTTTCACCTTTTGCTTTGTTCATTCACCCCAGGCATATCCAGCTGTGGACCACACAACTGTTTTGTCTTTTATAAGATTTGCAGTTTGAGGCTTTTTAACTGACATTAACTGGTATTTAAAAATATTCTTCTAAATTGACTGTGAGTTATGAATAAATATTGACAACCATTAAGCAACCACAGCATTGACAGTTGTTGTAAGTTATTGTTAGTATATAAACATAGAAACATGCACTGTTCTTATTTTCAATGTACTCTAGTTAGTAATAGTATTAGTAGTAGTAGTATTAGTAGTTCTTACTGTACCAGAACCTTAGCCAACTTGTACTCAGTGGATTATTTATTTTCGCTAATGGGTACATCACATTAAAAACATTGACTTGTTCACTTGACCAAGTCAGTGCACTCCAATTTCATCACCCGTGTGTAGGCTATGAAACACATAGCCTACACATAGCCTACACATATAAACATATATAAAACACATAGCCTACACATATAAACATATATAAAACACGTTGTATAAAACATGCACACAGGGGCTCCAATGGCTTCAATATCATATCATTGATTACAATCCATAGCTTCACATTCCCTACAAAAGTGAATCCAAACATAATACATAATACTTCAAAATGTCCACACTCCAACCTCCTGGACACAGTAATAATAACCTTATCAGCAAAAGCAACAAAAGAAAGTCCTCATGGGGTCAGCGTTCTGTCCATCATCTTCCTGGTCTACTTGGGGCCGAGCAGACACCTGTGCAGGAAGCCACTCATGTGTGTGTACACATGTTGGATGGCTGACCCTCCCAGGCCATGGGCCTTGTCTGCATACCACTGAAACAGATGCAACATATACGACATCTTATAATACATCATCAGATATATAACCATACACTATAGATGATTATATATAAGATTATAATGCACAGTCATAGATATAATCATAGACTATATATGATTATATCTAGGATTATAATACATCATCATCAGCTCTCTGGTCTTCTATCTTAACAACAAGGCCAAGGGACAGATTTGCTTATAAAAAATGCTTATTAAACTCAAGTCACCAAAAATGATTCACTAAAAAGAATGATGCTAATTTATCTCTCTGTAGTCTATAATATTTTATTTAGTAATGACTTAAGTTGTAATGATTGTTTTGTTTTGTTGTTATTATACTATGGTTTGATGATGTCCTTGATCATTCAACTCAATGTGGTTCTCAAAGCTCTCTAGAACACTTTTAATTCTTTGCGGTGCTTTGAACATAAAGTATTAGATACTGTATATATAACTACACAGGACGCCCTTCCAGCCTTCACAAACCGCTGGCCAATGGAGTGTGACCACAGAGAGCTCATCTCATCAGCTCAATATTCACCATCGCCTCAAAGTCCACCTGCTCCTCAACCAGGGCTTTGGAGATCTGGGCGGCTTGCTGGAAATGGACATTATCTACAGGAACAAAATACTTGTTACCACTACCATTCTGCACAGGTTAACACTAACATGTACATGTTACCATTAACATTCTGCCCAGGTTAACAATAACATGTACATGTTACCACTACCATTCTGTACAGGTTAACACTAAATGTACAGGTTACCACTACCATTCTGCACAGGTTAACACTAACATGTACATGTTACCACTAACATTCTGTACAGGTTACTACTAACATGTACAGGTTACCATTAGCATGTACAGGTTACCACTAACTACTACTACCACATGCTACCACACCTTTCAGTAGGAGTAGCCTACAGCCATGTGACAGGAACTACTTTATAGAAATTAGCAATTCATTAGTGCATTCATGAATGTCTGCTGCTAGATGGATAAGTGAGAGAGTGAGAGACAGAGACACTCCTACCCCACACACTACAAGTTGTCCCATTGTATCATTAGTCAAATGTTTGTCAGCTGTTGATGCTTAGAGCTCACTTATGTTCCAGGTACTTAAGGTCACTAGTGTCTGCCCCTTTGTCGTTTTCTGTGAGTACTGTGAGAACTTATTTTGCTAAATGTTTTTTGAGAGACGAGAAATTCGATTACTATTCGAAAGTAATCGAATACTTATTATATTTGAAATGTGTGTACGCAATGTGTGTACAGTGTGCTCCTCTGACAGGACTAGTCTTACTAAATGTTCTCCACTGTTCCCTAGATCCGTAGATAACTCGTAAATGTTCTAATGGTCCTACCATCAGCTGTTCCATGGACCAGCAGATAATTCACTGACTTGAAGTTCTTTGCTCTGCTTGTCACTGTGGAATTCTATCGACAGAAGACAGAAGAGAGGTTTATTGATGTTGATGATTGTTTTCCATGTACAAACCTTTGTCTTTCTGGTCCTCACCTGGTAAGCATCAGCATTGTCTATGGGCTTGCCCATGTATCGCTCAGTATATACTGCATCTACAAAACAAACTCATTAAAATACTAAACAATATGAATCACCAAAAGATTCCCCACAAATACTGATTTAATCTTGCTTCATTTTCTTGTATACTATACAGTGGTGGTTGGAGGACAGTGTGAGGCAGCAGTGATGTGTTACAGACCATAATACTCCCACTTGGCCACTGGAGCAACAGCAACTCCACACTTGAAGAGTTCATCTCCAGAGCCCAACGCCATGGAGGCCACGTACCCCCCGTAAGACTGGAGAGAACAAGTGGACTGAAACCTTCCTCATGTAGCATCAGGCTAACCAACTCATTACGCCGAATCATTTGAACACAAAGAGAAGACTCAGTGAACTTACCCATCCCCAAATCATTTGAACACAAAGAGAAGACTCAGTGAACTTACCCATCCCCAAATAGCAATTCTGTCTTTGTCAATGAAACCCAGGTCAATGAAATGCCTGAGAGCAGAAAACAGATGAAACATTTGCATAAAATATCTTGATGATGGCGATACTGGTAGTTGTAATGCTGGTAACAATGTAGGTGATACTGATAGTTGTAGTTTTAATGTTGGTAACAATGTAGGTCATACTGGTAGTTGTATATTCATTTTGTGTCACAATGTAGGCGATACTGGGAGTAGCAGTATCGTGTCACAATGTGGGTGATACTGGGCTTTGTAGTTTTGTTGTATCCCAATGAAGTTACTGGGAGTTTTATTGTAAGTCATAACATGGGTGACACAGAGTAGCAGTTTGAATGTGTGTCACAATTTGTGTGACTCTGGGAGTTGTAGTTTTATTGTGTCATGGTTTGGGTGATACTGGGAGTTGTAGTTTGAACGTGTGTCACCTGACGGCTGTGATCTGGTCTTCCACTTCGTAGGTGCCTAGGCGCTTGTAGATTGAGTGCATGATTTTGTCTCCTTGATATCCACTTCCCCTTCCATCAAAGCTGGCCACTATGATGCCCTCGCTACTGGACAGGTATGTCCCCCAGTTCAGCCTGAAGCTGTAGTCCACCTTCTGACTGCACGGCCCACCGTACCTGCAGAGCACATGAATAATGAGCCAACATCATGTTACGTACTTTTATACGGAACTTTGACCCTGCAGGCCTCGTCATTAGATGGTCCTACTGCAGCTGAGCGGAGCGTGAGTTCCTGTAGCTCATAGAGAATGACTTGTACTAAGGGTTTGCTTACACGTCAATGAGAAGAGGATACTTCTGGGACTTCTTGAAGTTGGGCGGCAGCATCATTTGATACCATAGATCTGGGGGGAGAAAGCAACACGTCCATTTGGATGATTCCTGTTTCACAACGATAGTTCCATTCTGGGACGTCTGTGGCTAGGACCACCTCACCGAAACCTGCGATCTTCAGTGTCCCTCGTGTCATCGTAGGCATGTGGAACTGCTCCAGAATGTTCTCTATCTCTGAATTGTCTTCTAGAACCATCAGCTCTAGGGGAACAGAAACACATATAACATATAGAGCAGATCTCGCAGATCTGGCTGCGTGCCCCAATCTCTGAAAGAGCCTCCTATATCATCCAATATTCCAATAACACATGTTGTACATGTTATATTTCCAATATGACATGTACAAGCCATGCACCTATTCAATAGAGAGAACTTCAAAGGTGATGGAATGCTAATAAAGAGTAGCTTAGTTACACTAAAGAGAGCAGTGAGTTATCGTCCTTCAGGTAAATTGTTGTACAATAACAGTGTCCAGACCCACCATCCCCTGCTCCTCGGTTGTCCCTCAGAGTGAAGAGGGGGAGCCCAGGTCCTAGTGGGACACAACCGCTGTCAAAACACTGCAATGCATGGATCACACAAGTACCATGTGTTGTGTAGTGAGATGTGTTCTGAGAAGTGTTCAAAGAAGTGTCGTAATGTGGGTGATGAGGTGAGCTGACAAGCTAACTGACCATAGCAGTCCATTCGGTAATAAGAGGCATTGTAGCTTAGATAGGCTAGGCTGTACTGACACCTGTCCTTCCTCACATCACAGGTGAGACACCTGGGGGGTGCAGAGCTGTTGCTCCCAATACCAGCCCTGGAGGATCCAGAACAAGACATGAACATGGTGAAGACTGCTGGTCATTTGAGTTCACATCATTTGCATGCAACACATACAGATCACCATGTGTGACATGTTACGTGTCCATGGTGTTAACATTCACAAATATAATGAGGATGATAATATAAAAAATAAATGAATGATATAGAGATGCAGATAAATACATACTTACCTATAAACATTTCTCATTCCAGGTTCGTTGTGTTCGTTACTTATATAATATCTGTGAAAGATTTAAATTTAAAATTAATAGAACACATTGAAAGCGTCACCATATAAACAAATGTTGAGTAATCATTGAAGGGATTCCACTAACATGGCATCTTTAGTCAGCTTACTGATGTAGATCACCTCCCACTGGCCCCATGTGACTGGCTGGGCCACGCCCTGAAGAGACAACAGTGTGAGTGTCACACACAGACCCGTGTTTCCAGAAGAACTGGTTCTACTCACATCCTGGACATAGTGGATGTGCTTGTATCCGTGCACGTCACTCATCACTTTGTAGAAACTCATGTTGTCCTCGGCAAAGAAGAGCGGCAGAGGGCCATACTGGAGGACGAACAGAAACCAGGAAACTTAACGTTCACTTTTCATGTTACCCATTAGAATAACATGAGTAGTCACATATCAGCCACACTCACATGACCCACCCAGCCAGTCTGGCTGGTTTGCTCATATTTCTGAAAGAACAGAAGAAATGTGTGCATTATCGACACTAGTTTCTTACATGATATGAAACATCACTGGTTCCTAAGTGATATTAAGCATCACTGGTTTCTACATATTAAACATCACTGGTTCCTACATGATACCAAACATCACTGGTTCCTACATATTAAACATCACTGGTTCCTACATGATATTAAACATCACTGGTTCCTACATGATATTAAACATCACTGGTTCCTACATGATACCAAACATCACTGGTTCCAACATGATACCAAACATCACTGGTTCCTACATGATATTAAACATCACTGATTCCTACATGATATTAAACATCACTGGTTCCTACATGATATCAAACATCACTGGTTCCTACATGGTATTAAACATCACTGGTTCCTACATGATATCAAACATCACTGGTTCCTACATGATATCAAACATCACTGGTTCCTACATGATATTAAACATCACTGGTTCCTACATGATATTAAACATAACTGGTTCCTAACCTGCTTCCCTCGCCAGCTGCTTCCATCAAAGTCGTAGATCTGCACATGTACATGGTTCTGCTTCCTTGTGAGCCACTGGACTGCCAGGCGCTGGTCAGTGACCCAGGTCACTGAGCTCAGGAAGTAATCTCTGAGGGAGGCAACATAGTCCAGGTTGAATGTCTTTATTATGACGTCATTAACCAGAGTGATGTTTCTCTTCGTACATACAGTTCATTAAGGAGCAGGTAGAGCTAGACAGGACAGGTAGGGGTTAGACAGTACAGGTAGGGGTTAGGGGGCATCTTGCGTAAGTGTCTGCAGGTAGACTGTGGACATGAGCGATCGAACCCAGAACCTTTTAGCCTGGGCATAGACCGCTCTAACCACTAGAGGCTGCTGCCCCTTCTGCCTTGGTATGTCCATGCGTGGATGTTCTAGTGTGATTGAAGGAGATGGACCCAGCAGTGATGGAGAGTGGGGGCTCCACCTCGCTGTGTCTAGAAGGGTCTGCCGCGTCCACAACAAGCAGCCTCACCCGGGGGACGGCAGAGCCCGCCTGGAACACCAGAGCAGCAACAGCATCAACACAGTGAACATGAAGCAGTCAGGAGAAGCGTCATCGCTGAACACACTTCAGTGTGGAACCAAGCAGATGCAGAATGAGGAGACTAAACCTACATATCTCCTTCAGCCTCCCAACAGTCTACCAGTGTCCTCTAAGTTTCCAGTCACACAGCATCAGCCCAAATGTTGAGGTAACTACTTGTGTGTGTGTGTGAATACGTGTGTTTATGTGTGTGTTCACCTTCGGGTAGGGAACAGCCATGGTTACAGGATATTGTTTGGAGCCGTAAAAGGTGAACTCCACACTCTGGACTTGGCTGTCATTCAGCTCGATGTAGGCCAGGAACTTAGAGCTGGTTGACCACCACATGGCCTCGTTGGAGGACAACACCTCCTCTGAAATGAGTTGAGGATGTTCACACTTTCCATGCCAACACTAAGCTACACCTCACTCACTCACACCTGAATGACTCACTCACTCACAAACCTGAATGACTCACCCTCGTACACCCAGTCAGGGACTCCATTGAGGAGCTCATTCTTCTTTCCATTGAAAGTCACTTGGATGGGGTCAGAGTTCACGTCAGCTTTCATGTAAATGTTGAAATCTGAAATGTAAGCCTGAACAGAACAAGTAGTTACAAACACGTAACTTTAAACTTAACAAGTAAAAGAGCTTCTATTTAAGAAGCTTCCATTTATTTCTTTGAAATTTCTATTAATAAATGATGACTTATTATCATACTCACATATGCGTTCCCTGTTGGTGCCCAGCTAAAGTACTGCACATTCTCTGGAATATCCGAAGGAGTTACAAATGTTCTGTAAATAATGTACGGAATATATTTATTATCATCTCAAAAATAGGCCTTGAAATGTGTTCATAAGTTGGTCTACTCACAAACTCTCCAGACTGAAGATGGAGTATGAGGCGGTGTAGGAATGTCTCCATTGCTGTTTGGTGAGTTTTAGTTCACACTTTAGGGCTGCAGTGTTTTATATTGATGAGCTGAAAGCTGTGCTGATTATTGGGGGTCATTCTCACCTTGGTGTAGTTGCTTTCGAGGCTGACATATTTTTGATCCCCAGACAACATGTAGTCAGTGGCAGCCACCTGGGCCTGCAGGAGGTCAAAGTCCTGATGCTCAGTACTATGGTAGTAATAATATGTTCTAGTCATTTCTTTCAAGGATAACAACTAGAAATGTCTTACAAATGTGATGTTACTCAAATAGAGGGACTCTTCCTTAGTTTCAACATTGTAGAGGAATAAGCTTCCTTCCCTTTTTTGCAGATATGCATTATCTGGAGATAAAATGAGAGGACACCAAAAGCATGAATATCGTTGTAATTATGCATCATTATATACATTTTCATTTGCATAAAAGACAAACAGTTTTACCTGATATCCATCGTAGTTTGTAGGATTTCCATTTGATGGTGGAATTAAAATAATCTTTAAGAGTAAATGATCGTTTATTATCTCCTGGAAAAACCACAATGATGTGAATGATTTGGGGTTGCAACTTTGTTGAACTGTTGTACAGTGAAATATCACATGACAATGTTTCTGTTATGGCAAGAGAGAGAGAGAGAGAGAGAGAGAGAGAGAGAGAGAGAGAGAGAGAGAGAGAGAGAGAGAGAGAGAGAGAGAGAGAGAGAGAGAGAGAGAGAGGGCCCTACTGATGGTGACCGAGTCCCTTCGTTCTGCCAAGGCCTCTTCCCTCTCATCGGTGCTTGCTCTCCTTGACCTCTCTGTGGCGTTCGACACTGTGAACCACCAGACCCTCCTTGCCACTCTCACTGATCTCTGACAAGTCTGACACTGCGGTTCACATCTTCCCTTATGGATCGCACTTATCAGGTCACATGGAACGGCTCCCTGTCCAAACCTCGCTCGTTAAACACTGGTGTCCCTCAAGGCTCAGTACTAGGACGCTTCTGTTCTCCCTATATACCAAATCTCTAGGCTCTGTAATCACACCACACGGCTTCTCCTATCACTGTTATGCGGACGCGATAAAACCTTTGCAGCGGATCCAGAACGCTGCAGCACGCCTTGTGTTCAACCGACACAAATTCTCCCACGTGAACCCCCTCTTCTTACCTTCTTACCTACCTGGAAGGGGTGGTATTTAACCGCCCCCCCCCCCACCACACCTTAATAATTGCTCTTTGTAACTTGGCACTTAGCCCGAGATGTTGTATCCTAGCAAAGGTTAATCTAGCAATTGGAATGCTGGAATACTTGTTCTGGCGACTTTCTTACTGTATTAATAGCAATGAAACGTTTCACCTTCTTCTGACAAATGTACTTATTGTAAGTCGCTTTGGATAAAAGCGTCTGCTAAATGCCCTAAATTACTATTACTGTATATTCCAAGTCAGAGAGAGAGAGAGAGAGAGAGAGAGAGAGAGAGAGAGAGAGAGAGAGAGAGAGATTTATCGGACTCACTGTTCAGGTGAACTGCCACCGGAATAATTATAAACAAGGCGATGACAAAAGCGCACACCCAGAACACCTTCCCGAACCCCTGTGGAGACAACAGTTTGGAGAAACGTGAAGCATTTCCTCTTCCTCCTCCGAACGCCAAAGCAGTTTAGACCAACTGTCGCCAGTAGGATCTAGCTCTCGGTATTCGGCGTTTCTCTTTGGAAAATATTTGACTATGGTTTGGTTCACAACTTTGCACTGTGATCGCAGGCCTGCATGCCGTTTACTGACCATACTGTTGATGCGCGTCCTTCTCAGTCTTCTCCGATCCGTTTACGACTTCTGACGAAGAGCATTTAGGCACAACGCTCACGGTGCATGTAGTCATACAGCGGAAGAAGCGAAAGTTCTGCACTTCATACCGCGAAACAAAACCCAAACAAAATCCAAGTCAAGCGATCCGTCGCCGGCGCGATAACCCGAGTTCTCCCAGCGCCCCTCCGTAGACCCCCAGCCCGTCCGTAGACCCCCAGCCCACGCGCTCTTCACCGGGGAGGTCGGGGGGGTCCAGAGGCTCCCCGCATACACGTAACTCAACCAGACACTACACTTTGAAACACATGTTTTTGATTCATTCCATGAAGTAAAAACTGTAGGCATGGCATGGTTTTAATTGCAATTTATTAAACAACGTTTGAAATGAAAAGTTTCTTTGGTTATTTGTTCATTTCCGTCATCCCCACAACGGCTGGCTCAACACAACGGAAGCTTGGCATCGAAAGTAAGTAACTCGAGACTGGAGACAGTCGGAGACTTTTACGCAGGCACACATCCAAGCAGACGCTACCCAGTGCAAATGACTATTTTATGTATATCCCTTATCCCACACTGCTGCAGAACTTTAACACTTGACCAGATTTCAGATGGAGTCTACTGGGCGATTTCAATGACAAGTACAGACAGACAGACAGAAATACTTTAATGATCCCTGAGGGAAATTGCATTCGTTACAATACTCCAAAGAAAAAAGAGGAGACAGACACTCCACGTATAGTAGAGTGTTAAAGTAAACTGCACTCAATGAAATCACGACGTGGCATATATATTGTTCTGGTTCTAATGAAGTAGTATCACCATCGGGCCCTGGTACCAATTCATCACACTTTTATTTCATTCCAGCAGCCGCATGCACGCACACACAGGAATCCTTTAACTAGTGGTCTTGGTCTTCACACACGTCAGCGTGGGGTTTCCTCAGTCAGAGTCATCCCCGCACTCGTCCACCAGGCTGGCGTGGGCCGACAGGTCGAACTCAGGGAAGCTGACGGCCAGCTCATGCCACTTTGTACACTTGCTGATCTTCTGACCTTTGTAGGTCACCACCAGGTTCTTCACAAGGAGACTAGGGAGCTCAACCCCACGATGAAGCATCATGGAGCCCCATTGCTGCCATCGAAAAGAATGAAAATAAGTTATAAACCTTCATGACCCCCTGGTGGGTCTCAGCAACACGCCCTGAGTTTAGGAACCCACCTGGCCACACGTCTTGCACGCTACAATGAAGTTAGTGTCGCAAGTGTCGCCAGTTAATGTCAGCTGTCTTTCTTGAAGGTTGGTGTTCTCTTTCATATTGTAAAGGTTCCTGTAAAACAAATCAATACTAAAAAAAACAACCGACGGAGCATGGCATTAACGGGGCACACCTCCTCCCCAGACAAGTCAAACAGGAGGTTCACTACATGAGCCATGACATCACTCCTCACTCCTACCGGAACTCCGGGGACACGACCACGTGGTGCATCCTGCCGACCACCTCGATGTCCTCCCCGCTGCACAGCACCTTGCTGCAGTGTCGGCAGCTGAAGGACACTTCAGACGGACTGTTGATCTTCAGCTTCTTTTTCTGCTTCTTGGCCATCAGCATCTTCCTCTCCTGGAGGGCCTCCAGCTGATAGGTGTTGATCTGACCAGGAAACACAAAGTGAGATTGCTACTGTGTTTATTCAGCACAGAAGGGACTGAACTGTCTGGTCTCAGCTACATCTGAGCTACATTTTTGACATTGGACTGTTAGTGATGTATTTACCTTCTTGTTGAATTCTTCTTGATCCATATCCTTGATTTTTAATATGGCTTTGTTCATCATTTTCTGACGAAACTCGTTGACTAATTCCTTTTCGACGACACCGGAGCCTGGCACGTCCACCAGCGTGTAGCTGCTGTTCTTAGCCCTGGCTCTGCCCTGCGCCTGCAGACGACCACGTCAGTTTGAATGTGCTGCTCTCCACTAAGATGAGCGTCAAGATATGTTGGAGATGTTCCCTGACTGACCTGAATCATGGAGATCTCATTGGTCACAAGGCCGTAGCGCATGACAAAGTTGCACTCTGATATGTCCAAGCCTTCCTCTGCCACGGTGGTAGCAATCAGCAGGTTGACTTCCCCGTTTCGAAACTTGTTCAGAACATCCTTCTGTTCTACCTTCAAACCAAAGTGATATCAAAGTGTTTTCTGTGGTTGGAACGTGGGCTGATAGCTAAAAGGAAACAACCTAGCATGCATGATAAACAATGTTCTTTAGCATAGTCCTGTAATTCTGCAGAATGCGAGATGCCAAATGAGCACTAGAGAAGGCGTGAAGGCCACTAGTGCCTCATTACAGCAGTGAGCGCAGGACAAGCTCCTACACTGCATGCTTACGTTGGTCATCGGTTTGACACTGCTCTGGTCACCACCACCGATCACGTAGTTGGCGAGCACACCAACGTCAGCAAACTTGGGGTTCTCCTGGACCCACTGCATCAGGGCAATGGCGCTGCGGCGCGTCTTGGTGAAGATAATCCCCCGAGCCTTCTCTCTGTTAGTGAATTCTTTCAGGATCTCCACTCTCAGCGTGGACAGACTGTTGTTCTCAAACTGTGGCATCTTCACCAGCCTCTGCAGCTCCTCTCTATTCTCTGAAGACGACAGCAAGTCAAAGGTATGAACCAAGATAGACGTTTTATCTCAAGTTGATGTTCTTGCTTTGGAGATGAATAGCTACAGAAGGTAAAGCATTAGGACAGGGACTCCTAGACTTCTTAGTCTAAGAAGGAATCTGTGTTAATTCAAATCTATGATAACAAGGAACATCCAGCCAGAGATACTCCATTTTACACTACAGTGGACAATATCCCAATGGTATAATACTTCAAACTAGCTCTGTACTGCATCTCATGCCTATGAATTTGTGTTACAGGTAGTTGTTACAGTTGTTCTTAAAGCGTGTTGTCATCACGATGCTCCCCTAAAGTACTGAGCAACAGCAGCTGATCTGGAGGGTGACATGCAGTACCTTGGAACAGATTGAAGAGGTACGTCTCTGTGTCTGTGATCTGAATGGGTGTCTCCTCCTCTGGAGCCTCCTTCCTCTTCATCTCCTCCTCCTGGTAAGTGTTTAGGACATCCAAGGCATCGCACATGCGTATGGCGCTGCTGAGCTGCAGGCTTTCGTTGTACCGACGTAGGTGCTCAGCACAGACACGGACCTTCTGGTCTTCCTCTTTGGCAGCTGGGACGAAACGTAGAGACAGCCCAGGTTAAGGTGATACCCAGTGGGAAGGTTCTGGGTTCCTACAGCCCAGGTTAAGGTGATACCCAGTGAGAAGGTTCTGGGTTCCTACAGCCCAGGTTAAGGTGACTCCCAGTGAGAAGGTTGTGGTTCCTACAGCCCAGGTTAAGGTGACTCCCAGTGAGAAGGTTGTGGTTCCTACTGGTCTACAGTGTAGTGAATAAAGGGATAAGTGGATTCTGAACCACTGACCTGCTCCTTGAGGACATTAATAAATAATAAAAATATGAATGAGAATAGCAATACTAACAACAACAACAACAACAACAACAACAACAACAACAACAACAACAACAACAACAACAACAATGATTAACAACAATAATAATAAACCAGAAGGAACCAGCTCACCGTTCATCTCTCTCTGGACCACCCACTGCTCATAGTTCTGGGTGCCAAAGTCACATGTGGCGTTGACACCAGCATGAGCATGGATGGAGCTCATGATGTTCTTGATGACATCACCGAAGGGATCCTTTTGGGGAGAGAACGTCCACCAGGATTATTCCAGTGTTTTCATTTAGTGTCAGTAGGATGCGTTGTCCATCAGTCAGTCATCTTGAGTTATAAATATAAGTAAATATCTATGAAACAATATAGAATACCTTTTTCCTCTCCTCCACGATGGAGACTTTCTTGTACAGATCCTTTGTGTCTTCATTGCTTTTCGTCATGATTTTGCAAGCGTCCAAATTAGCACAAATCTACCACAAATAAGAAAAGCCCGCAGGAGTGTGAACGAGAGTTTAGCAATAAAACATGTTAACATACAGTATGCAACACACACTGAATCCACGTCACTGTTACGTAGAGAACCTGTTAGTCAACATAATCAATGGGTCAGGCCGTCTCTGCAGCCCACCTGGGTGGTGTTTCAGGAAGCAGGTTTAACAAACTCTTCAGTGTTCAGTCTAAGCCTGAACGCTGGCTTGAGTAACTCTGAGCTGTCAAACTTGGAGTTTTGGTTTTCAGAACAGGTGATAATAAGTTCAATCAACTCTGAGTATGTTCAGCCTGAGTAAAGCTTGTGCATGAGGAGAGTATAAAGCCTGCATCAATGGAACACCGAGAGTATGATTCCAGCAATGGCAGCAGGAGAAAAAAAGGCTCGATCCTTCTATTTCTCCCCAGTGGAGTTAGAAATATTAATGACTGCATATGTGAAAATGATATGTCATTTAAGAAAAAAAGCAACACAGTAGCTGCCGCAAAAGAACGTGAGCAGGCTTGGCAGAAAATTGCTGACCGAGTAAATGCGTGAGTATTAATTGAAAAACAAACGTTTTATCTCGAGTGTTCCCCTTTTTCAACATTAATATATATGCATACATAGATGTAGATATCTATCTATATCTATCTACCTATATACAGTACATATAGGTATGTGTGTGTGTGTGTGTGTGTGTATGTGTGTATATATATATAATGTGTGTGTGTGTGTGTGTGTGTGTATGTACTGTGCAAAGGTTTTCCTTACAAAGAGAAATGTTAATAGTTTATTTTCATCAATTAACAAAATGCAAAGTGAATGAACAGAAGAGAAATCTAAATCAAATCAATATTTGGTGTGACCACCCTTTGCCTTCAAAACAGCATTCTTACTTTATAGCATTTTTTCATACCTGCCTAAAACTTTTGCACAGTACTGTATATATATATATAATATAAAAAACTCCCGTTGGCAAAAAACGAAGTGCAACACAAAGAATTTGTTCAGAACTAAGAGCATGTCCACGATGTGTCATACGAACGATATGAGGGCTGAGAATATTGTTAAGATAAATTATAGATTGTGCAGAAAAACGGTAACGTTCGAACAGATAATCATCAGGGAACGATAAAACATCCAAGCGGGGTCTGATCACTCCATCCCCACGGAGATTTCTGCAGAGTATTTGCGCTTCGATGTCAATTGGCTCTTCAAGAAAAGGACACGCCTTGTCTGACACTTCCTTCAGTCTGCAGCTAAAGAGGAGAAACTCTGGAAGAAAACCTGCCAGCGACCAGGTTAGCTTCATGGAGTATGTTGCCACAGTAACAGACTCAGAGTTAAGCTGAACTGGCTTTGTGAAACCAGAGTTTCCTTCAACTCTGACTCAACAAACTCTGAGTTTTCACTGAACCCGCTTTCTGAAACAGGCCCCTGGAACACTGGAAACAGATGGGGAGAAATAGCCTCCACCAGGAGGGCCAGAGGGCCAGTCAGGCTGCTGAGAGATGTTGACTGAAACAGTGTGATGGAGGAGGGAGGAGGAGCATGGACTGTGGCTGTCATGGGGGGGTGGAGGGGGGGTACAGTGGGTGAGGCAGGTGGACTTTACCTTCAGAATGTGCTCCTCTGCTTTGGTACTTTTGGTTGCCCCCCCGACGCCCGGGGAGGCGGTGAGGCCCAGGATCTGGGGGAGGGCCAGAGGGTCTTTGCCCTGCTTCCTGAGCTGGACGTTCCGGTGCTTCTGCTTTAGGTAGCGCATCATGATGTGGTTGTACACTTCGCCCTTCTGGGTGTGGTGACACTCGTCGATCACGATCAGTGTCAGGTCTTGAAAGAGAAAAGATGAGAGAAGAAAAATAAACCATGTTTGAGAACAGCAGAACACAACGTTTCAACCCTGGAAGCATTGTCTGTGGGTGTGGATTCCCTGGGTTTGGTCTGTTTACAGGGCATCAGGGATAACTCAACCATGTCATGTGACACACCCCGAGAAAGATTAGATTCTCAACTTTGAGTCAATCATAACCATTGTTAGCCAACTGAAAGACAATTCCAACCCCAAACAAAATAAGAAGATATAACAAAGTTGGGGATGTATTTCTGTCGTGCTGTTTTTCACATCATTTGATCGACACAAACTATACAGCATATGAAGGCTGAGACGTCAGTGATTCCCACAGCCAAAGCCATATCGCTCTGAAAAACTTGTCAAACTAGCAAAAAGCAATCAAGTACAAACTTTCCTGACCTAAGCTGATATTACAGTGTATGTAAAGCATTTTGCTGTTTACAATCAATGTATAATAGCTAAGAGAGGATTTCAGAGGAAATATGTAAATTGCCTTCAATCAGAACACACATTCTTCGTAGCCATCTGGTGGCTGTATGGTGCAATTGTGAAAGTTTGGCTTGGCGTCATTCAATTCTTTTCACCCTGACCATTCAATAGAGGGGACAGGATTACACGTATAGCCCTTGCAGTTGTGGGGATATACTCTTATTTGATTTGGGTATGATATTCTTAGAAAAGAAATGCAGGAATAGTCCTAGTTATGAGGTTAAACTAGCAGGGCTACCTGCATTTAGATTGAGATAATTCTGTTCCTTTAACGGTTGTAATGAAAACAGGGGAGGCTTATGTTCAGCAGCGGCTGTGAGTCTGAGCCACCCTCCTCACAAAGCCTCTCTGGTCTCACAAGCCTCCGCTGCAGTTCAGGCCACAGAATACCTCCTGCAGACAGTGGCCATTTGAGGAAAACAGTGGAGGAGTGAGAGAGGAGTGAGTGAGGAAAGAGGAGTGAGTGAGGACAGAGGAGTGAAGGTGAGGACAGAGGAGTGAGGACAGAGGAGTGAGTGAGGAAAGAGGAGTGAGTGAGGACAGAGGAGTGAAGGTGAGGACAGAGGAGTGAGGACAGAGGAGTGAGTGAGGACAGAGAAGTGAGTGAGGACAGAGGAGTGAGTGAGGACAGAGAAGTGAGTGAGGACAGAGGAGTGAGTGAGTGAGAGAGGAGTGAGTGAGGACAGAGGCGTGAGTGAGGACAGAGGAGTGAGTGAGGACAGAGGAGTGAAGGTGAGGACAGAGGAGTGAGAGAAGTGGAGAAGGCAGCAGTAGTGATGCAGCCTCTCGTGTGAGTTGGACCACCACATGCTGATGACTTCCACAGACGCTGTGCCTGGAAACTAGCAGACAGGAGGAGAAAAAAGCAAAAGAATCCTTCAGGGTTTCAGCAGCAGATGTTCCAGTGAGCTCCTGCACCTCAGTGCCAAGAGGAGCAGCAGCCTGTCAGAGAGCGATGATCCAGGGAGACGCAGCCGTGTCCTCCACCAGCCCTGATCGTTGGAACCTGAGAACATCCACGTCTAGGAAACCTTGTACTTTAGTTGATGCCAATAAAAAATCTTTTTTTTGTTTTGTTCATTTTGTTTGTGGTGTTATGGATTGTGGATCAATTTCACAATCAATTGCTCAACCATGAGTATTCTTCATGTAAATTGATTGACAGTAGTTTCCTCCCCATTTTTATCAGGTGTCAATTTATACACAATTCATGATCAATCATCAATCAACAATGTTTTTCAGAATCGCTCTGACATTATTCGGTGATGTCCCTAACTAACTAACTCATTAACTAACTACCTCACTAACTAGGTCAACGATGCCGTACCACTTAGGTCCACCCTCTCGTCGTCCGGGTTCTCCGAGCTGTCCAGGTGGTTCTCCAGGATCTGTGCGGTGCAGATGATGATGTCGTGGTTCCGAACGATCTCGGGGAAGGAGATCTTCAGCTGGGAGTTCCCGCTGACCCGGCCCACTTTGTAGTGATGCTTCAGGAACGGTCCAAATTCACTGGAGTAGTGCTGCTCCACCAGGGGGACCTGCACACACACAGGGTGGTGTAAACCAGCACACACAGGGTGGTGTAAACCTGCACACATATGGGAGGGTGGGGATGGAACCCGTAGCTGTGCGTCATTTTGCCGTGGTTACCTGGACCCTCACCAGCGTTACGTTGGTGATTTAGGATTTATTTAGATGCAGTTTTCACAACATCGTTGTGATTTCTGCATATTTATTTGACCTTTGTTATTTCTTCAGTTGTTCATTTCAGACTGAAAGCTTGTGAGGTGTCGGTATAAAACATATATAAAACATGTTTAAAACACAGCTCCTGTGGTTCTAGAGAGCGAGTGAAGCCCTCAGTATGAACTGTAAGGACTGATCGCAGGGGAAACCGCCCAATGTCGAAGAAGAATGGAGTCATGTGATGTCTGACATCATTGTGGTGGAAAGTTATGTCTCCAATAACAAGGAGAACTGAGAGATGTTCCATGATTATATCAACAGAATGGAGCATGAATGTCATGTCATCTGTGGTGAACTGAGCTGAGCTCAAAATGAAACAAACATGCACACACATCATGTTCATACATGGACTACATCATTGTATGTCATTATTCAAACCTCAGGTCAGAGGTCACGCATACCGAGCGGTGTTCAAAGTGTTCCCAGAGGGACCGTGCCACCACACCTTGTTCACCAGGACCACCACCTTCCCGGGCTGCCCCTCCCGCCTCCTGGAGGCCAGGTGCTCCCTGGTGATGAAGACCGCCACCCTCGTCTTCCCGCTGCCCGTCGGCAGGCAGACGATGACGTTGAGCCCCTTCAGCGCGGGGGCTGCCACCTCTGCCTGGTAGTCCCGCAGGCAGATGTCCGTGCCCTGGGGGGCGGAGTCCGAGCCTTCTTCTGCGCCTCCGTCCGCGCCTCCTTCTGCGCCTCCACCAGGGCTGTCTGTGAACCAAAGCAAAGTATCTCAGGAGAAACATACTAACACACATCTAAAGTTCTATGGAAACGCATGCCCTGCCCTTGTGGCCATCTGCAGGATGTAGTGCTGCCCTCTGCAGTACACTGTGGAAGTGTTGTACTGCTGAACAGTCTTCTGTCCCACATCATGGAGACTGTGGAAGTGTTGTACTGCTGAACAGTCTTCTGTCCCACATCATGGAGACTGTGGAAGTGTTGTACTGCTGAACAGTCTTCTGTCCCACATCATGGAGACTGTGTATGTTGCACAATGTTCTCCTCAGTGTAGCTTCTATATTTCCCCTTCTGTATTACTTGTGCCCGTTGCGTGTGTCTTTGTTTCAGGTGAAGATGGAGAGCATATGGCCGTGCAGCACTCAAGAGTTCATGGAGAACCAGGTGAGCTGTGATTAACCTTTACAGGGAGTCTCAATGTTTCAAACGGCAATTGCATAATCCCTCCTGATCTTCAGAATACGTCTGCAGACATCTCCTCAGACCATCTCCATTGACTTGTGTACTTTGTTTCAACACTTTACTTTACATTTACATTTAGCAGATGCTTTTGTCCAAAACGAATTACAATAAGTACATTTGTCAGAAGCTGTTAATACAGTAAGCATAGTACTTGAGTAAGTACTACTGGCAGTCACCTAACAAATCTTGTTTTAATTTGATTCCTGTAGCTACTTCAACTGTTACGTTTTTTTTAAACATGCACTTTGTCAAATACTAGTTTACTGTGAAAATGACTGATTTCTGCTTCATTCCACTGGAGAACAAAGTTCCTCTTCACCAGTCTACTGACCAGTGCTGTCCTGCTTGTTATTTCTGTCTACCAAGTCTGTGAGCCCAGCTGCTTTACTTTGAACTTTTACACCTAGTTGAGGTGTAGAAGGTCTTAAGGTTCAAACTAAAGGGACATGGCAGCAAACAAAACCATACCCTAAAAACCTAATACCTTAACTATCGCTAACCAAATACATCTCTAACGATAAATCTAAACTAAGCAATACCTACACTAGCCACCCCAATCCCTGAACCTTAGACAGGCTAGCCCTCATGCCTCTCTGTCTCCTCCCTATGGAAGCTTCTCCTTGTCCCATTCATTCTCATGGCCTTTACATTGTTTTTTATTACCTTTTGTTTGCTTCAAATAAATATTTTTGTTAAATCAATTTCAGTCGGTACATTTGTTTGTGCAGACACTTTCCTTGAAATTGTTTGCAAACTGCTTTCACATCAACCGCTCAAAGAATATCATGCAGTGACTAAAGAAAAGCACTTTCAATGTTAAGAGACACTGGCGAGGAGTTCCACTGGGACTGAGCAACATGTGGTTGTCATTAAATATGCTGGAAGCTGATTGTGGAACACATGGAACATATTCTCTGGCATGCAGTGGGGCGATGGAGGAATGCAGTCCTCTCTGGAGCAGGCGCCTCATTGCAACAGTTTCAGAGTATTTGACTACTGGTTACGGTGTCAGAATGAAGCCATTTCATCCCGTTTGACCGGCTGTTTATCTGGGTGCAAGGGCTGGCTTTGCTCACCTGCTGCCTTGAACAGAGGAAAGATGGGAACATGTATGATTATATATGTATATATATATATATATATATATATATATATATGTATATATATCACATACATACATACATACATACATACATATATCTGTCTCCATCTTTAAATCACGCCTACAAACACTTATTCCCAGTGGCATACTCTGTGACACACTGATAGAGTATGCCACTGTTACTTGTTTTTTAACTTGTCTGTAAGGTGTCCTTGAGTGCTTTGAAAGGCGCCTTTAAATAAAATCCATTATTATTATTATTATTATATACATACACTACCGTTCAAAAGTCTGGGGTCACTTAGAAATGTCCTTATTTTTGAAAGAAAAGCACTGTTTTTTCAATGAAGATAACATTAAACTAATCAGAAATACACTATACATTGTTAATGTGGTAAATGACTATTCTAGCTGCAAACGTCTGGTTTTTAATGCAATATCTACAGGTGTATAGAGGCCCATTTCCAGCAACCACCACTCCAGTGTTCTAATGGTACATTTTGTTTTCTAATTGCGTTAGAAGGCTAATGGATGATTAGAATACCCTTGAAAACCCTTTGTGCAATTATGTTAGCACAGCTCAAAACAGTTTTGCTGGTTAGAGAAGCTATAAAACTGACCTTCCTTTGAGCTAGTTGAGAATCTGGAGGAATCACATTTGTGGGTTCGATTAAACTCTCAAAATGGCCAGAAAAAGATAACTTTCATGTGAAACTCGACAGTCTATTCTTGTTCATAGAAATGAAGGCTATTCCATGCGAGACATTGCCAAGAAACTGAAGATTTCCTCCAACGGTGTGTACTACTCCCTTCAGAGAACAGCACAAACAGGCTCTAACCAGAGGAGAAAGAGAAGTGGGAGGCCCTGCTGAACAACTGAGCAAGAAGACAAGTACATTAGAGTCTCTAGTTTGAGAAATAGACGCCTCACAGGTCCTCAACTGGCAGCTTCATTAAATAGTACCCGCAAAACGCCAGTGTCAACATCTACAGTGAAGAGGCGACTCCGGGATGCTGGCCTTCAGGGCAGAGTGGCAAAGAAAAAGCCATATCTGAGACTGGCCAATAGAAGGAAAAGATTAATATGGGCAAAAGAACACAGACATTGGACAGAGGAAGATTGGAAAAAAGTATTATGGACAGACTAATAGAAGTTTGAGGTGTTTGGATCACACAGAAGAACATTTGTGAGATGCAGAACAACTGAAAAGATGCTGGAAGAGTGCCTGACGCCATCTGTCAAGCAGGGTGGAGGTAATGTGATGCTCTGGGGTTTCTATGGTGCTGGTAAAGTGGGAGATTTGTACAAGGTAAAAGGGATTTTGAATAAGGAAGGCTATCACTCCATTTTGCAACGCCATGCCATACCCTGTGGACAGCGTTTGATTGGAGCCAATTTCCTCCTACAACAGGACAATGACCCAAAGCACACTTTAGGGAAGAAGCAGGCAGCTGGTATTCTATCTGTAATGGAGTGGCCAGCGCAGTCACCAGATCTCAACCCCATTGAGCTGTTGTGGGAGCAGCTTGACCGTATGGTACGCAAGAAGTGCCCATCAAGCCAATCCAACTTGTGGGAGGGGCTTCTGGAAGCGTGGGGTGACATTTCTCCAGATTACCTCAACAAATTAACAGCTAGAATGCCAAAGGTCTGCAATGCTGTAATTGCTGCAAATGGAGCATTCTTTGACGAAAGCAAAGTTTGAAGGAGAGATTATTATTTCAAATAAAAATCATTATTTCTAACCTTGTCAATGTCTTGACTATATTTTCTATTCATTTTGCAACTCATTTGATAAATAAAAGTGTGAGTTTTCATGGAAAACACAAAATTGTCTGGGTGACCCCAAACTTTTGAACGATAGTGTATATACACATATACATACATATACATCCATTGAACAGACCTACAGACCATTGAACAGACCTGGCAGTGAGGAGTTGAATGATCGCTCCGAGTCAACTTGCAACATGCTGCTGTCACTGCCTTCATCGTTGTATAGGTCTGAGGAAACAAGGGAATGAGTTGAAACTTCATTGTTTGAACTCAACTCATTGGGCTTTCAGGTCTGGGAGAAACACAGGCAAAGTTAAACAGGTTCTGTGACCACAAGTTAGCCAAACAAGTTGGACCACCTCTGAAATTGGAGAACCAGGAGAGGTATTAAATGCTTTGTTTTTAATTTTTCAAACTAGTGTGGATCTACTTTGGAAGACACTGGACTGTCGGGGAAGATGGCAACAATGGTTCAGGCTCCAGCGTTCAACACCAGTGCTTTGGATTCCCTGCACAGTGATTTTTAGCATGTGGATAATGTGTCTTTAGCTACCATCATTGTCTCTTATATTGGTGTTTCTTAAACCAATATGGAATCAAAAGTGGTACTGATTTCATCTAAAGACCTACATCGTGCAGTAAAGCACGGCTGTTTGGAAAGCAAGGATATAGCCTGCAGTTTCTCCTGAGCTATACATTGGGTGTGTTCCTATTGCAACCTTTTTTCAACCACCTGAATGAACTCTTGAACTGTTCACGTCGGTTTGAAAGCCCCATTAGATGTTTGGCCCCTTATCTCTTATTGTCCTTGGAGGACAGTGGTGATGCTGTCCAAGCAGTCCTCACCTACACAACTTTCCCTGGTGGTCTCCAGAAGACCCTCCTCAGTGGCAGATGAGTCCTCTACTGCGTGCTTAACCTTTCCAGGCAAACCACTGGAAACTGACACACACACACACACACACACACACACACACACACACACACACACACACACACACACACTCTTACTGACACGCTAATACACAAACTACAATCATTTGGAATTATATAATGAAATTCCTTTAAAAAGCACCTTTCTCGTCATTGCGCAAACCTGACAGTTCATTGTACAAGTAGGAGTGTTCTGTGCGGCAGAGGACTGCCAGGAACGCAGAGAACCAGCCGGGTGGACTTCTGACAATTCTTCTCAAAAGTTCTCGAGCTCCACTTCTATTTCCGTGGTTGGTGATTTCAGCTCTGACCTGGAAGCCACAATCACAACGTGGCTGTTGACGTCACAATGCAACGTGTATCACAATGTAATGTTACACTGCCATCTCCCGGTTCATCGCGGCAAGCTCTGTATTTCAAGTATTTCACATTTCATTTTACAGTATGACTGTAAGTGATGCCGCACATTTGATAATATTGAATCTTCGAATCATCTCGAAGGATGAACACGGGATGAGGTGTATATATATATATATATATATTTTTGTGTGTATATATTTTGTACATGGAAAGTAGGCTATGTGTATGGGGCGGCAGTCGCTCAGTAGGTCTATGTATCTATCTATCTATCTATCTATCTATCTATCTATCTATCTATCTATCTATCTATCTATCTATCTATCTAGAATAAATAAGTGATACAAATGTTATTGTTATTTTATTACTGTTTATTCCGATTAAATGTAAGATTTTA
>OMKI01014051.1:0-12360 GCA_900302315.1 Phycis blennoides | reverse complement strand
ACCTCACGTCACACACTCAGGACGTGAACTTCAACATGCTGGACACCACAGGGGTCGGCCTGCTGAAGAGCGTGGAGCAGCTGCTGTCGGAGATCTTCATCCCCACCCTGAGGAAGATGAACCATGGCTGGGGGGAGCTGGCCAGCCCCCAGGCGCAGGCCATCAAGAGGGACTTCATGGCCTCGCTCGACAACTTTGTGTCCGTGCTGGCCGGAGCACAGGACAACCTGCAGGAGAAGGTCAGCTAGGCAGAGAGAAGAGACATGCAGATAATCCACACGCATATACATATGCACGCACATAAACATACACATGATGCACAAAATCATGCACATTAACATGCACTTATCCGTATGCATGCAAATGCACATAAACATACTGTATATATGTATATACTGTATGTATACACAAAAATGTGCACATACAAATATACATGCACATACGCGAACACATGCTTGGCTCAACACAGACAAACACACTCCTACTCACATTCCATACATCAATTGGGTTGGATGCTGAAGGAGTCGAGGTGGGAGTTCTCTCTCTCTCTCTCTCGCTCTCCCTCTCTTCTCTCTCTCGATCAGTGGCTTCCTGATTTATGATTGATATAAAAACTAAGAGACTGTAATTAACGGGGTGCCGGCGGGTTCTCGCCGAAGGTAAACCTGACGGAGTGCGAAGGCTTCGACCTGCGGTCGCTGAGAGGGCCCTCGGACTACATGGCGGCGGCGAACAGCAGCGAGACCCTGGAGAAGATGGAGGCCTGCCTGAAAGTCTGGATCAAACAGATTGAACAGGTGAAGACAAGAGCGCTGCCCTTCAGCCCGCTTCTCCGCTCCATCCAGTTGTTTCAGACAAGTTTTTTTTGTGTTTCACTTTCATTTTGAATTTCGGTTCGAATAACTTCATCGTCCGTCGACCGTGTTTTCGTCTCCGCGTGAAGATGACACGCGAGGTCACATCATATCTGAAGGAGGAGCAGTGCTCTCATTCAGAATTGAATTAGCTTTGTTCTGCTTTGGGTCTGATGCTGAATATCAATACATGTTCAAAATATAAGCCAGTAGAGTCAAACTCCAATCAAAGACTCCCTGAAGAGCTCTAGTGTTGATTTTGATTTATATATTTACAGCGCATTGTTGTTATTACAATTAAAATATGACCTAAATATATAGATATATATTATATATAGAGAGAACATACAGAACATACTGCTGTATGACACAAAATTAGGATCGGTCGACTGCTATGCTTTTACGTTTCAACACAACGCGTGCGGCGGCCATTAGATCCACTCTGATGCAGTTCCCATAACGGACGTGATCACATGTCAGGTCCTGGCTGAGAGCGACCAGCTGAGGAAAGAGGCGGATGACCTGGGCCCGACTGCTATGCTTTTACGTTTCAACACAACGCGTGCGGCGGCCATTAGATCCACTCTGATGCAGTTCCCATAACGGACGTGATCACATGTCAGGTCCTGGCTGAGAGCGACCAGCTGAGGAAAGAGGCGGATGACCTGGGCCCGCGCGCCGAGCTGGACCACTGGAAGAAGCGCATGTCTCGCTTCAACTACCTGCTGGACCAGCTCAAGAGCCCCGACGTCAAGGCTGTGCTGGGCGTGCTCATCGTGGCCAAGTCTAAACTCATCAAGGTCATAAGAATAAAAAAAAAACCTGCCCTCATGCTCTTGTATGTTGTACGTCTTGGCACTTTAATCGCTCTTTGTAACTTGCCACTTAGCCAGAGATGTTGTCTACTAGCAACGGTTAATCTAGCAATTGAAATGCTTGAAACGTGTTCTGGTGACTCTCTTACTGCGTTAGCAGCACTGAAATGTTTCACCTTCTTATGACAAACGTACTCTTTGTAAGTCGCTTTGGATCAAAGCGTCTGCCAAATGCCCTAAATGTAAATTTTGTTTTCTTATCGCTGGGCTTTTGTTTTCGTCTTGTGTGTGTTTGCTATTTAAGTGAAACCTCCCTGCATATGGTTATACTGTACAGTTATGCTGTACAGTTAAGTTGCTTCTTGTTTGCGTCTTTGCCGTGTGTCCAGTCATGGAAGGAGCTGGACACCAGGATCACAGACTCGGCCAACGAGGCCAAAGACAATGTCAAGTACCTCTACACGTTGGAGAAGTTCTGCGACCCGCTCTACAACAGCGACCCGGTGAGAGTCCAGAATGATTAGATGGGGGGGGGGTGATTTGGATAAAGCACTTTCGGTTAACATTTATAGTCCATAGTGTTCCATTAGTGTTACAATCCTGCCCGATTACCAGTTATTGTAAATTACTAAAACAGAATGAAGCTAAATGAGAGCGTCTGCATTATGACACATTATGACAAAATGTAAGGTTTTACTGAAAATCATTTATCACCTAGATCACCCCCCAATAGTCATTGATATTTGTCGTAGTTGGCATGTTTTTTCCATCCCCTTTGACCCGATGACACCGGACATCGGAAAATCAGACAACATGTAAATGAGTGACAAAAGCCGTTACGTTGATGCGTTGACCTTTTGACCTCAGGTGTCGATGGTGGACGCCATTCCTGGCCTGGTGAACGCCATCAGGATGATCCACAGCATCTCCCGCTACTACAACACCTCCGAGAAGATCACCTCGCTCTTTGTCAAGGTGAAGACCGTACCGCCGCCGCGACTAACGTGCACCGTCCAGGGAGACCTCCGTTTAAAGTTGGAGAAAGAGTTTCTTTTTTCGGGGCGGCATCGGGGAGCTGAACAAAGCAAGGATTTTAAGATACGATGGACCCTTTGGACGAATTAGTTCACCCTCTCTGTGTTTGTAGAAATGCATCGTTTCTCCGGAACTGCATCGACTGGCTGTGTCCCGTTACCGTCGCACCGCTGTAGCCTAGTCACTACATCTTGTGTGACTCTCAGCATTTAAACTCATTTGCATTATGCGCAGAGGGGGCAAGTACAAGTTGTCACTGATAACAACTTTTTACGTGGATGATTAATGACTAGGTCAACCAGATAAAGGCGGGCCGTTCAGGGTTGAACTCGGGACTAAGCCGACCTCAGGAGGCCCTCTCGCCTAACGTTTCCTCATCCCGCCTCTTCTCCAGGTGACTAACCAGATGATCACAGCCTGCAAGGCGTACATCACCACCAGCGGCTCTGTCACCATATGGGACCAGCCGCCGCAGCAGGTGACAGAGAGGATCACGGCAGCCATCCACCTCAACCAGGTACCCCGGACGCCCGATGACCTCCACACTCCTCACAGTCATGTCTGTGCCGTCGCCGCCTTTGAATATACGTTCATTCGGCATGGTTGGTTTATAAACTAATCACACACAGGCACGCACATGCACAGCGTATGATCCAATAGACTAGTGCCTTGAAAAGAAACCCACTTTTGCAGACCGAGTGAGTAATGGAGAGAGAGAGACAGAGTGAGTGATGGGGAGAGCGAGAGAGAGAGACAAGGAAGGAAGAAGGAACACACGCAGTCTCTTTCTGACTCTTACATCTCAACAGCTAGTATAGTTCCGGTTCACAACGGCTGATTGCTTGGTCTCCCGTATTGCTGCTTGCAGCTTTCCGGAATACTTCATACTTAACTCGGCGCTTCCTTGGGTAATGGTGATGCACCCGCCAAGTGTGAAGTTGATCGGCAGGACGGGACGGGAACCCAAGGACGGGAACCCTACAGTCCGAGACTCCTGTGATCATAGTTAGAGTAACATAACGTACAGTGTATCCAGCATCCAAGAGACCAAGTGATTTGCTGAACTGCTGAGCCCTGAAGCCCCTCCGCTGCGCGGAGCGCCGCTGGTTGTTTGTGGTGGTCAACGTTTATAAATATTGAATGCTTTGTGTGTCCGGATAAGTCAACGCTGCTCGGGTCTCCAGTAACACGCCAAGAGTGAAGCAGATCAGATGCTTCACTCACAGACATACAGACATACGGACGTACGTACGTATGTACAGTATGTACAGTATGTATGTATGTATGTATGTATGTATGTATGTATGTCTGTCTGTCTGTCTGTCTGTCTGTCTGTCTGTCTGTCTGTATGTATGAACAAATTTCGTTCCCATATCTGAGAATGACAAATAAAGACCGAAAGGTCCTCTCTTAAATGTATGTATGTATGTATGTATGTCTGTATGTATGTATGTATGTATGTATGTATGTATGTATGTATGTATGTATGTATGTATGTATGTATGTATGTATGTATGTATGTATGCATGCATGCATGCATGCATGCATGTATGTATGTATGTATGTCTGTCTGTCTGTCTGTCTGTCTGTCTGTCTGTCTGTCTGTATGTATGAACAAATTTCGTTCCCATATCTGAGAATGACAAATAAAGACCGAAAGGTCCTCTCTTAAATGTATGTATGTATGTATGTATGTATGTATTTATGTATGTATGTATGTATGTATGTATGT
This sequence comes from Phycis blennoides, assembly GCA_900302315.1. Lineage (NCBI taxonomy): Eukaryota > Metazoa > Chordata > Actinopteri > Gadiformes > Phycidae > Phycis > Phycis blennoides. Next base: position 7,924 of record OMKI01014051.1, on the reverse strand, counting down.
ATGTATGTATGTATGTATGTATGTATGTATGTATGTATGTATGTATGTATGTATGTATGTATGTATGTATGTATGTATGTATGTATGTATGTATGTATGTATGTATGTATGTATGTATGTATGTATGTATGTATGTATGTATGTACTGTATATAAGGGATTCCTTGCTTTATAGGTAGATGAATTTCAACAATACAAGATCACAAAGTCAGAATTTAGAGCACCCCTTTACAACAGTGTAACCCTTTCTCTCCAGGAATACCAGCGGTATTTCCACAAAACCAAGGAGAATCTGGAACAGACGCCATCAGAGAGACAGTTTGACTTCAGCGAGATGTACATATTTGGGAAGTTTGACACATTCCAGCGACGTCTCACCAAGATCCTGGAGCTGTTCGACACCATCTCCACCTATTCTGCCCTGCAGGACTCCAAGATCGAGGGGTTGGAGACCATGACCACCAGGTTTCAAGTGAGTTGTGTGGATCCCGCATAGTGGGTGCTGATCAACTGTTTTCATTAACCTTTTATGTGGACCATGTTGTTTAGGGTCGATTCCTGCAGAGGTTCTAGCGGTTTGGTACGACGTGCTGTGTGTTGGCTAGCTCCCAAGACGCGTGATGAAACTAAAGAGCAACAAACCCTGCAAAGATGCGAACCGAGCATTGTCTGACTTTCAAGATAAAAGCGGTAGTTTGTATATTCCTCCACTGAGCTCTGTTATGCGTGTTTGTGACTGCTCAAGTATTAGTCACACAGTGATTACTACTAAACAATAGCGCACGCATGATAGTAGTATACAGTTCAATTGTGGGTTTTGCTAAATGTCTGTATAGATGAGTATTCATCCGGATGTATGTAACACATTGAATACATTCAGTCTGATGGCTTCAGACACACTAGCCTGAAACAACAGAGCAAATGCATTAAATGTAATGTGACATTTTTCTTTTTTGGTGGTGGTGGTGCTGGTGGTGATGGTGGTGGTGGTGAAAGTTTAAGCACCCTATTCAGTAGGCCTATCAAAACAATGTCCTAGCAATATCAAACCTGCACCTTAGTGTGTGGTTAATATTGAACTTGAAATATGAGCACGGTCATATCCTAATTGCATAGAATTGGCTGTACTGCACACGGGACCTTGCACCTGCCATTATATTCCTGGCGGGTCCTGGCCCAAATCCATCCTGCTTCTCATCATCCACTGTTATTAATGTGACTCTGTCCTGAGCCTCCCCTCATCTCCACTGCCAGAGATACTGGCCTTGGGAAGTTCACCTAATAGCGCCCCATGGAAAAGTTTGTAGTGAATATCATGAATCACTGCAGCCACTGGCTAGCCAGTGCTAGCTAGCCCCATGTAACTTGTTTTCGAATGGGGCTCATTTATTCACACATTGTCACACCATTGCAGCCAGGTGTCTCGCTATATGGAGCTCTGCAGACTGTTGTGATTGGCTGAAGTTCCCTCGTTGAATGGTAAACTTCTTATCAGAAGTCAATGTATTTTTTGACTGAGCCACAGCAACGCTTCACAGGTAGCAGTAGAATAAGGCACTTGAACTTAATAACACATTGACAGAATTCAGTGAGGAGTGCAAGTGGGATAAAGGACACTGAGGAAACAACTAACAAAACACAAATAGATGCTACAGCCAACAAGGCTTACGCTGTTGGTTTTTTGCTGTTTGGTGTTTGCAGATATTCTTTTTTTAGACACACCTAACCTATCAATACCACTATAACAACAATATATAGAAAATATATTGAAAATCAAATGTGATTAAAAAACAAAGGCTTGATTTCAGTCGTTGGATGAACAACCACGTTATAGAGACTGCTTCACAAAAAATATATATATTATATTTGCTGAGTAAACTAGTTAACAGTTACTGCCCCCACCAACAGGGGGTGCTGCAGCCCCCTCAGTATACATTCAGAATACTTTGATGAATTCCAAAATGATCTGTGTAGTCCTACCTGTGATTTACGGTTAAATTTGCGGCGGCTCACGCTTTATTTCATCTGTGGTGGCCCCCCCCGCCCCGCCCAGCAGCCTCACCGGCCGACCGGAGACCACCGCAGACAGCGCCATGGGCCGCAGCATCTAATTCATGCCCACGTTACCCCCGGTTAGCGAGGACCGGCTTGTGGCTGTGGGCCGCCGCCGCGGTGTCCACAGTTTATGTGTTTCCCGAAAAACATCCCAATCACGCTCACCCTTCAGACTGAAACAGACAAGCCCATCTGGTGTTTCCCCAAACACCGCCATGGCCGGTCCGCCCGCGTTTATCAGGCCGCCAAAGAGGTTTCATGTGTGCAAACACTGACTTGCCGGCGCCCACGTCATCCCGCACATTCCAGGGATTGTTATTGTACAGCATAATGTGGATGATGTGTGCAATGCTTAATGTGCATGAAGTCGTAGTAAAACAAACATTTGTTTGCATATGGTATTTAACTAGATTATTGAGTTGGCTTTAGCCGCCCGTTTCACCGCTCCAACATGCTGAATATTGAAATGTCTTGATGAGGATTCGTGCTGTCTCAACTTGACACCCAGTCCCATTTAGCTAATTGCCCTTTCCTGTGTTCTGCTGCATTGGATTGACAGACTGCAGAAATGCAGGGGAAATGGGAGGTAACGTCTCGCCATCGCCTTTCATTTTCATTTATTTAACATAATAACCGCAATGTTCACCTTAGCTACACGCATGCATGTAAGATGTATGAACCTCAAAGGAATGTACAACATAACACGTCTAACTATCGGCAAGTGTGTGAAAACAGTGCATTCATTTGGGATTTTAACCACTCGCTTTCTTTTTTTTTTTTTTGCATTGACTCGCGGTAGCTAATTACTCACAACTGCATTTGTCTCCCTAAAGTACGTTGTAGTGAACCGCGGTGCCTTGAAATCCTCGACCTTTCGTGGAGGTTGGCAGTTTGCTAAACAGAGCATGCATATTTAATGGTAACTCTGTGGTGTAAATGTACTGCTGTTATGCACTGTGTTCCCTCGCTGCCCTGCTAGGAGCTCTGAGTTAGCCGCAGGCTTAGGAAGATGTCTCGTCACAATCAATATTAACACGTTTTCTCATCTTTTTGAAGACTCAGCCTTCGCCTCCTTTAAGTTGTTTAAGTTTCAAGTAATGTAGGCCTACAACTTCTGAGAAAAAATACTGTGTGTGTGTGTTTTGATTATCGGTTTCCATGTGTGTTTGTGCCAGGCTATTGTACAAAGCATGAAGAGAAAACATTACAGTTTCCTGGACCAGAGAAGAACAGACTTTGACGTTGACTATGACGAATTCTGCCAAAACACCACTGAACTACATGTAAGCTCCCCCCCCCCCCCCCCCCCCCCCCCCCCCCCCCCCAAGTTCATACGTTTTGTACACACTACAACACACCTGCAACTAAGATTACAAGACACCCCATAGGTTATATTGTGTTTCTGCCCTCCAGAATCAGCTGAGGAATTTCATGGACAGCACGTTTGAAAAGATCCACAACACAGAGAGGGCTCTGAATGTTCTGAAGAAGTTTGAAAGGTAATCCGCCGAATGAACTCTACATTCCATATGGGCTGCTGTTCTGTTCATGTGTTTTTATCGACACGCGCTCTTATTATGAGGTCAGATGATCTAATTTACCTCTATAAATAAACACATGAAATGCTCTTACTGACACATTTGAACGCTCTCCCATACTACTAAGACCTCGCACGTCTCCCCTCTCACTCAAGCACTACTCTTAATTAAACATTTACGTTTGCACTACACTTTTCCTCTTACCATCTCGTATGCAAAAACGAATGATGTCTTGTACTTTACATTGCTCTTTCTTTTATCGACTGATTCTACGGTGAATGTTTTAACATGTCGTTTATGAAGCACTATGAATGTTTGAATGGTGCTGTACAATAAGCTTCACATGCCGCGCAAAAGTAGAACGGGAAAGGGTTTTATAGTCTCGTCCAACCATCGCAGACTGGGGATCCCGGACCTCGGCATCCAGGACAAGTACCAGCAAATTCTGCAGAACTACAGCCGGGACATCGAGATGGTGTCCCGCACCTACACCAGGCAGAAACTGGACCCCCCTATCGGCCGGGACTTGCCCCCCGTGGCGGGCCGGATCATGTGGGCCAGGCAGCTGTACCGCAGAATCCAGGAGCCCATGGACCTCTTTCAACAGGTTCTGGTTGATGCTGCACATTTTGACATTGCCCGTTGCATGTCTGCACTTTGACTTTCCATTAGCAGCCTCTAGTGGTTACAGTTACAGCTATATAACTTTTCCATGGTGAGTGGGGAGGGGGGGGGTGTGACCAGAATGAAACGTTTATGGAGAAAAATTCCCTAGATTACTTGCCTCTCGGGTGGGCATGCTGTAGTCTTGAAAAACTTTGTGGTTCAGATATATGTTGGAGTAGAAAAGATACATTGAACACAGGTTTAAGTTATATATTTCAAACATTTAAACATTTCCACTCCTCCATGTAGGCTACATGCACGGTTCCGAGGTTGGTAAGGCACACTGAGAGCATCACTAGATCACTACATAATAGAGGTCAGCAGACTGCTTCTGGTGGCCATTGAAGCACTAAGATCTATTGTAAGTTAACAGGCTACTGTGAGGAAGCAAATGCTGCACCAAGTGAATGATTCGGCCTATGCTGTTAAAGTTACTGCGCTGTAGTGGATGCTGGAACCTCCATTGATTCGATGGCTATCGCATTCTAATGTTCCAATAATTACTCACCCCCCGCTCCCAAAACAGCAAGCAGGCGTGCTGTCAACCGTGGAGGCCAAGAGGATCATCAGGAACTACAACCGCGTGGCCAGGGCTCTGCTGGAGTACGAGATGCTCTACCACCACGGCTGGATGCACAAGGTCAGACGCTACATTGACATTTACATTCAGGGCATTTAGCAGACGCTTTTGTCCAAAGCGACTTACAATAACTACAATTGCCAGGAGAAGGTGAAACACTTCATTGCTGTTAATACAGTAAGCAAGTCACCAGAACAAGTTTCAAGCATTCCAATTGCTAGGTTAACCATTGCTCGTATACAACATCTCTGGCCTGTGATGCTAAGTGCTAAGATACAAAGAGCCATTATAAAGTGGTAAGTTGTAAAACATACAAGTGCATGAAGGGAGGGTTTTTTTTGTGGGGGCAGTAGAGGATGGATGTTATGCAGGGTGCACTCTGAACGAGTCTTGAGTCTCTGCAGTCCTGACGTTGGCAGGGAGCTCGTTCCACCACTGCGGTGCCAAAACAGAGAAGAGCTGTAGAGTGTACTTTACACTACTTTATTATGTACTTTATTCATCCCAGAAGGAACATTTGGGAATTATAGCAATCATATTCATCAATCAACTTGATTGATTGATTTTCTGTATTCACTTCTGTTATTCAAAAAACGATTTTTGATTTTGCATTATATGCATATAGCACAGTAGTGGATTACCAATGGCATGGAACTATAACATCCGTAGCAACTTTTAATCAAAATCTGTATCAAGGAGAATCGAGTGAATGGTTTGGTTGCGTTTACTCCCCATTCCCTCAGATGGACGCCGCCAGGTTGGGTCTGCAGGCCTCCCTGCTGGTCCGCTCACCCGAGACAGGGGAGCTGTTTGTGAACTTTGACCCTGAGATCCTGACGCAGATCCGGGAAGCGGACTGCATGAGCAGGATGAAGCTGGAGGTGCCGCCCTTCGCCGCCCTGCTGCAGCAGCGCCAGGCCAACCTCAAGGGCAACTACAACAAGTTACAGGTGCTGCTTATGCCTGACGTGATCTGGGATCCAGCAGTCCTACCATGCTATAGTGGAACCTCCGGGAAGTGAGAGGGCACAGAGTTACAGTTACAGGTGCTGCTTATGCCTGACGTGATCTGGGATCCAGCAGTCCTACCATGCTATAGTGGAACCTCCGGGACGTGAGAGGGCACAGAGCCCAGTGGTGTACTGGCCGTCGGGACTAATCCTGGTGGGGCTGCCGTGTCGGGGGGCCGTCAAAAAGGTTTTTAGCGGCCCTGTCTGTGTTCCTGTCATATGGGCTGCACATGACAGTGTGCTGCGTGCGCGTGATAGGAGGCACAGGCCTCCAGCTATAACTGACGCATGTCGTACATTACCCCCCCCCCCCAAAAGATGTATTTAGTACTTTAACTTTTTGCTTCGTTTTTCTAACTTTCATAATAACAATGACGTAACAATTAAAAGAACCGCAACATTGAATGTTCAATCATGTATTCATTGTTTCATATTTCATACCTGCTGCTGCTGATGTCAATGTAAATCACTGCGTCCGTTGACCTGTCTGTCCCATGTCGTTGTGCCGCGCCTGACAGCTGATGCTGAGGGAGAGCTCCAGAGTGCGCAGTAAGATCCAGAGTGCCTTTGAGCAGCTGGTCATGCCCCATTTAGCAAAGGTAACTGTGAAGTAAAGTCCCTCGTAACGGTTCACACGGTGAATCACAGAGAACGTTATAGAGTGTCCCCCTCTCGGGCAGAACATTCGGAACAAGGAATAACCATTGATCATTGAATGAATCACTCATGAATGACTTGTGTTTTCACTTCTTTATCATGAATTCATTCAAGCTTTTTTTTTTTATGGCGTTCATTGCAGGTAGACGAGGCGATACAGCCCGGCTTGACCTCCCTCACCTGGACCTCGCTGAACATCGACAAGTACCTGGGCCGCATCAACACCGCCCTGGGTACCAGCCCACCGGCTTACCACTGTGGTGACTGTGCTGGATGACCCGCAGAGGGACAACACAGCCAGATGTTACACCCATCTAGTGCCGGAACAATGATTTGATAAGATAGACGGACAGTTGAATGATCAGAGTTTTGATCATTGATTTAGTTCGAAAATAAATAGCAAACATTTACGGCTATTGAATGAACAGCTAATTTGGGATTTTGCTTAAGGCTTTTGATGGTGATTTGTTTATTCATGACATTCAAAATGATTCACCAGTGAAAAAAAACATACAACATATAAAACAAACAACATATAACATAATACAAATATATATACATGAATTCCCCCCCCCCATCTCTACAAAACAGCGGTGTAACCTTCTCCTGAAGCGATTTGCGTTGTATGAAAGAGCTGTTTAAAGGGGCACTCAGTCCCCCCCTCTGTCTGTACCCGTCCCCCTCCCCTCCTCCGTCTGTCCAGGGGACCTGGAGCTGCTGATGGACCGCGTCAACGACCTGGTGGAGTTCCGCATCGACGCCGTGCTGCAGGAGATGAGCGCCACCCCGCTGTGCGTTCTGCCCCAAGACGAGCCCTTCGCCTGCGAGGAGTTTGTCCAGACCACCAGGGTACACCACACACACTCACTCATTCACTCACACACACACTCACACACACTCACACACACACACACACACACACTCACTCACTCACTCACTCACTCACTCACTCACACACTCACACACTCACACACACACACACACTCACTCACTCACTCACTCACTCACTCACTCACTCTCACACACACACACTCATACACACACACACACACACACACAGCAGACACACACATACATATATACACACCCAAAGACACGCAGACACACAGACACAAACACGCACACAGCAGACACACACACATATGTACACACCCAACGACACACAGACACACAGACACAAACACACACACACAGCAGACACACACATACATATATACATGCCCAAAGACACACAGACACACACACACACACACATACACACACACACACATCTGCAAACACACACACACACACACACACAACACAATTGTATATAAAATGGCAGCGGAGTTATTTGAATATTAACAGAGAGGTGGGAAATACATGAAACACTCCATCTTGTTGGCAGAGGCTGTTTGTCTGGCCCTGCAGAGTGTTGAA
>OMKI01014041.1:9327-23030 GCA_900302315.1 Phycis blennoides | reverse complement strand
CACCGAATGATGAAAACCTCTCTCTCTCTCTGTCTCTCTCTCTCTCTCTCTCTCTCTCTCCATCTCTCCCTCTCTATCTCTCTCTCTCTCCTTGTCTCTCTCTCTCTCTCTCTCTCTCTCTCTCTCTCTCTCTCTCTCTCTCTCTCTCTCGCTCTCTGTCTCTCTCTTTCTCTCTCTATATATTGCTACCGTGACATCAGGTCAGTTCTGTAGAACCCATTAGTTAGTCACGCTAAGATGTGATGAATTACTTCAATATCTGCCATCGGTTGGCTGTCTTCCCCTGCCATGCTAGTTAAAGTGTTGGGTGTAAGGACTAATTGGGAGAAGTGATGTAATATAGCATTCTGAAGGCTGTTGTGATGTGGAAGGCTACCCAAGGCACAGTGGCATGTCTCTAATGCATAACAACCCAATGTGCAAAACATCACGAGATGTACTGTATGTCATTATTCTAAATGACCATTCAAATGCAGAGTTAAGATATGCCATATGTCGCTGCTTATAATTCAGGATTCAGGGGGAGGATTTCAAAGCAGTACCATTCAAGTTATGGAGACACAGTTTAAATTCATATCTAAACTAAAGCAGTGGAAATTGTGAAGCGTTTGCATACTTCCCCATCACTACGAGGAAAGATTTACATGTTCAAAAATGGTAAAAATGATAACAATAAGAATCATTTTTATTTATAGAGCACTTTGTAAACAAACAAAGTTTACAAAGTGCATCAATAGAATACCGACAAAACTTTACGAGAGAAGATACATTCACCAATAAAAACTCTACAACTCGTGATGATTTTAAAGGAAGAGCGTTGAAAACGAGGATGAGTAAAGGTGCAAAAATGTTCACGACTATCGGATGAGATCATAACCGACAGATTGTTCCTCTTTTTATCATGAATATCTTACTTGACCATCTGCCCAGTCTCTGATGTGGTATCGGGTGATCATCTTGTTTTTGGCATCTCATCACAGATGCTTGTTAAAGCAAATTAGCATCTCCTAGATGCTCGATAAAGGACTCTCCACTCTTCATACGTACTACTGAATTATTAGCAAATCTGACGCAGAGAAGCTGGCACCAAATAGCTTCATGATGAAAAGCAATCCTTCAGCATCTCCTAGTTTTTGTTTCTCACAATATTTCTGCCTGATTGCAACATGTACGTACATTTCACATATGTACAGGAATATGAAATATTGACTGCATATATTAATTATGTCTATTGACACGCATCTTTCCCACATAATTTATGGTACTCAACATCATCATTATTTGATATATATATATATATATATATAAATAATATATGTGTGTGTACTATAATAATATATAATATATATGTGTGTACAATGTACAATATTATAATTTCTGAATAAAAGGCGAATAATGACCAGGGGTTCTGAAACGTTTTCATCCCGGGACCCAAAAGACGACTTCAGTGTGTCCGTGGAACCATCCCCTCATTGATTTTGATATGCAGGGTGCTCAGAGTTTTCTGTGCATTGTCAGGCCACAACCCATTCCACCCGTATTGCGACCCTTTTCGAGCCCCTGCTGATGAATAAAAGAGATAAAAGAGATCAATGGGGTATAAAGAGAGATAAGCTAACCCCCTAGCCCGTCCAGGTAAAGAAAAACACTTTCCATGTCTTCAGAGATGCCCAAAAAGCGCTGTGCTGTGATGTTCAGTGGGACGGCTGCTCCACTCTGGGGCTCGGTAGGGAAAAGCTTCTCGCTCCACCCCGTCCCTGTGGTGCTCCACAGGGGCGCTTAAAAGACCACGAACTAAGGGCTCTCTTTGGGATTACAGGGAGTCTGAAATATAAAGAGGTGCGCTTTGGTTAAGAACGTGATAAATACGCAGGAGCTAAGGATCCTTTCACTACAAAGAGAGTGTGGTGATGCTAAATCTGGGGTTATATGTTTTTTTTACGTTTGGTTTCTCCTCCAGCACAGGAGCTGAACTTCCTTCTGAAGAGTGGTAAATAGGAGAAGAGAGGTGGACAGAGCTCTATGCTGACACAGAGAGACCCCCCCCCTCCCTCCTGGTGAGAACAGTCAGGCCAACAGCTGTGAGAGAGAGGGAGAGAGGGAGAGAGTGTTAGAGAGGACTCTTTGAATCTCGTTTTATCCAACCAGCTTTTCTCCCGGCAGTCTATGCGCGGCTGTCTCCCTCTCTCCCCCTTTCTCCCCCTCTCTAACCCCTGACTGCTGTGGATGCCAGTGTATGCCGTCCAGGCTTCCGGCTCTACAGCCCTCTGTAGCTCAGTCTACTGCTGCTCATTAATAAATAGCGTAGCCTCGTGGCTAAGGTCAGAGCAGCTACTCTCAAACATGCATGCAAGAAGCGGCTAGCTCGGTTGAAAGGTCACGTCACCCCAACCCCCAGACGCCGAGCAGCGGGGCCCAGCTGTGTTTGGGCGTGAGGAAGGTAGAAGTAAGAATCGAGCGAGTGGCGAGGTCAGCCGTGGAGCTGTGGTTGCCGTGGAGCTCAGGGTGATGCAAACAAACAGCATTGTTAGCATCAGACTCCTGCTTCCTTCACCAGACACAACCTCTGGCCCTGCACAGCCTCTATAACCGACACAGCCTGTAGCCCTGCACAGCCTCTATACCCGACACAGCCTGTAGCCCTGCACAGCCTCTATACCCGACACAGCCTGTAGCCCTGCACAGCCTCTATACCCGACACAGCCTCTGGCCCTGCACAGCCTCTATAACCGACACAGCCGCTAGCCCTGCACAGCCTCTATAACCGACACAGCCGCTAGCCCTGCACAGCCTCTATACCCGACACAGCCGCTAGCCCTGCACAGCCTCTATACCCGACACAGCCTGCACACCTGAAACAGCTGCTACACCTGCACAGATCTCTATCAGACACAGCCTCTACGCCTGCACAGCCTCTATACAAGACACAGCCTGTACACCTGACACAGCCTTTATACCTAACACAACCACACACCTGACACAGCATGTTGTTGTTGTGATGTTTTGTGATACATGCTTTTTTGTATGGTGCTCTTCAAAGTACTCAGACACTTTACAGCAGATAAAGTCACATAATAAAACTGCCATTATAGTTCTAGTGATGTTGAATTGTCTAGCTCAGTTGCAGAGAGAAACCTCATATATACTATATAATCATGTTGCATATGTCGTCCATATCGGACAAATTCCATATAGGATAGGAAATTATCATGACATAATTATTACTTTTATATTTAATAATTCCTAGTAGCTTACTGAATATTTATATCAGCAATTATCAATTCAATTATATCGTAGTTGGTTCTCAGATCATCTCAGATTGAACATAGATAGAACAAGATATAAAATTGTCATATATATACTGTATATTATATTAACACTCAAAAGGTGCCTCTCCACTCTATAGGTGTATTACATGTCCCAGAAAGATGCATTTTTACATGTGTTTGAGAAACATTGGAACAAAATGTTCAATTTGGTTGTTCCCCTTCTACCCGGCATGGAGACCTTTTGACATCTGCTAACTTTCTGTAACTCCTTTGGTTTTTCAACACTCAAATGGAGAACATTCAGATCCTCTCCTCCATCTGCAGCCCCATGCTGAAATCAACACCGCCAGATCATCTTATCTGATTCTTTGACACTCTGACTCAAACTCCATATTTCCAATTGAAATTTTGCTGCTGTGACAGCTATTTCATCATCCTTCCCCCGAGGGGTCCCACAGGGCTCAGTTCTAGGCCAAAACCCCCCAACTCAGATCAGATTAGCTCTCTCTTCTGCCTGCGTACCCCACTTCCACTTCCTCTCAGACACATGCGAGCTAACAGCACAGCAGCTGCACACGACCACACTGCGGAACACACTGGCTCTGCTTGTTCTTTGTTATCTACAACTCAAATGAACCCATCATCAAACAGGACATGCTTTAATTCATCTACGTCGACTTAAACTTGTACTTGACATTAGCTGCAAACTCTAGCCCGGTAGTGTTGCATTAAATATTAAAGGTGTTTTTATATTGTCGGAAACTGCAAAAAGACAGACTGGACACAAGAGCTTCTATCAGAATCAGAAAGAGGTTTATTGCCATGTTTGCACATACAAGGAATATGTTGGCACAGGGCTATATAAATACAAAAGTAAAGACACACACATAAAAATAGATCAAATAGGACACACTTAATTCATTTCACTACGGGAAACGTGTGTGTCACAGAAGAAAGTACAGGACGGTAATAGAAATACAAAATCAATCAATCCAATAAAACAAAATATAAAAAAATGAAAGGCAAACACACAAGGCACAAATGGAGGTAAAACCAACAGGATTTGCTTCTGAAAGTGACTGTCCCCAATAAAAACAATGGTCTTTCTTAGCTCATGGTTAGCTCACTGCTCAAGTCAGAAGGGAACAGCAGGTCTACCTCCTAAGAAGGACGTGGAGGTAAGGTGTTTTTCGCTCCCCATGGTGCCTTCTACAGTGACGCGACCTTTCCCCTATCCCACCCCCCACCCCCCTTCAGGGCGTTTGCCATGGTTACAACGAGCACCTAATTACATGTCTGTACACAACAGCACGCTATTACTGCGTGTAGGCGCTGGAATTAGGAAGGCACAACCGAATATTAGCGGCTGAAAAGTGGTGGTTTGGGGGCTTCACGCTGTCACAGAGAGAGAGGAGAGGGAGGGGGGGCGGAGAGGAGGCTGCGGGGTAAAGACCTCGAAGGGAGAGTACCAGTTATTAAAGTTTCAGACAACACAAAATAATGTGTTTTCTTTAACAGTCTTAGTATGTCCTCTATGATCTTAAACATAGTCTTTTGTGCTACTTTGTCACTGTTATAAAACTAATAGTGTAGGCCTAATACAGGAAAAACAGCCCAAAACACTCGAAGTGTTTGAATTGAAACGGGCGGTTCACTTTTCACCTTAATGTTGGACTGACTGCTCTCACATTCACGGGCGAAGCAACGGCCGCTCCCCGCTCCCGTGCCCGCGCCGAGCGCCAGGATGCGCGTTCGCGCTGCCGGCGCTAAAAGGCGCATGTTGTTGCTTTGTTCCCTTCATCAATCAATACATGACCACGCCCCGTCATACGCGTATCGACACGCACCCAAAGTGAGAATTCCAATAGCAATTATTCAGTCGGCTCTTCCGTGCCATATAAATAACCCGTCTGCTTCTCACCAGTTGGGATTTTCACTAACGTACCTGCTACGGTAGCCTACGGTGTTTCCTGACGCCGTGATCGGTTTGCCGAATGACAACAGTTTGATTTTTGTTTCTTTAAGCGTCATGCTATTCTTAGTTGTCATTGCAGTTGTAGTGAGTTTGGAACCTTGCAGGTTCTATTGTTTATTATTTTTGCCTGTTGTCATTTGGCCCTGGTACACCAAACGTTAAAACTGAGCAGGGGTGTACCGATGGCAGACACAACTTAGTCATCACACTGAGGATTTTATCCAAATCAACTTTTTTGAAACAGTTAACTTTTTTGAAACATTTCAGGATGGTGTAGTGCAGTGGTTCTCAACTGCTCTATCCTCAGGACCAACATGTTTCATTAGTCATTAAGACAGGACCCCCAGCGCCCCCCCCCCAAAAAACACACACTATTACATTAATCAACAATGGCTTTATGCACTGTTCGGCTACAATTGGGGCTGAACTCAATGAATAGTAAGTGATTGACACATTAATTAACATTGAACCATTAGTTATTTCATGGGCTTCTTTCTAAAGACTAGGGTTAGGGTGTTCTGACTTCCAGCTGAAAGTTTTTGGGTTTAAACCCCTATGTCTACCTTTAGGCATCCCTGAGAAAGACCCCTACCTGCTCCTTAATGACATGTATCTGAATTCACTGTAAAGTGCTTTGGATTTGCTTTGCCTGCTAAATGATTAAATGTCAGGTAATGAGCAGCAGACATTAGGGGTTTGAACCCTGAACGTCTGGAAGGCAAACACAGGTACACTATCCTGCCCCCTTTATCACTAATCCAGTCTCACTACCTCCTGCAGTTACACTACCCTGCCCCCTTCATCACTAATCCAGTCTCACTACCTCCTGCATGACCCTCCACCAACAAGGACAAACTCCCCAAACCCAGAGGGAACAGGCACCTTGTGCTGGGAGATTCAGAGGAACCCCATCATGGTGTAATTTGTTCACAAAATGTCCCATTTCTCTTCTATGCATGGTATCGTCTAGCCTATTGCGGGAGTCACTGCAATTAAGGTCAACTTCACAACAAGTGCCGTGGCTCCTTTCAGAAGGCTTCTCCTACGGTGTCCACGTCTCTCTCGCACCGCGTCTTGGATGCACTTTTAAAATGGATGTTATTTTCCACCGTTAACAGAGCCTATGAGTGCAGACCCGCTGCCTTCAAAACAAGTGCAGTGTTGCTGGTGTCATTACATTCAGGATAGGTTGCATGTGGAGAAAAGGGGTTTTGATTTGATTGGAAGGCCAAGAAGGGCTGGCTTCCATTTAAAGAGGCACACCATTTGTAATCTGCAAGACCCCACATCATATGGGCTTCAGAGAAATACAGGAACACAAGGGGAACCACGAGAGGAACAAAATATTCAAGCTGCGAGGACTGCGCTGAGCTATAAAAATATTAAATATAAATATGTATTCCAGGCGTGCGATGAACTCATTGTGGTTAACTAAGCCCGGGAGAACTCAGATATGTGATGATTCCTAACAAGGTTAATCAGAGTCTGCATGCTGTACAACATGCTTGCTAACATTCATTATTCACTGGCCAGTGTGTAGATACACTGCTTAAACGTGTCTTCTTTGTCTCCTTGTCCTGCGCTGTACACCGTACTGGCTGGGTTGTCTCAGGACTGAGCTCCGTTCATCCCGAGACAGGAATGGTTAATGATAACTTAAACTTTGTATTCATAAATGCATTTAACTAACAACTTGATTCCGTGTTCCTCTGGGCGTTAATGCCCATTCAACACATTCATCTTTATTTATGTTTATTATTGTTGTTCCGGTTTAGGCGTCTCTAGCTGAAACGATAGACAAGTTTGATGTTTTCCCGAGGCGTTCAGTGGTTGGTTGTGATTCTGTGGCTGTGAGATGGTGTTTGCAGCCACGTAAGGAATAGCCGATCTCAAGGCCAGTGTTGCTGATGTGTTACATTGTTGATTTGACTTGACTTGTGGTATACTGTTTTTGTTGTGTTTCAATGTGGTTGTGTTATGCAGTTCCTGTTCTGTTGTTAATGTTGTCACCTTGATGTATGTTGTTGTCTTGTGTTATGTTATGTTGTTGTTGTGGTATGTTTTTGGTGGGATACGTTCTTCTGTTGTGTGTGCTGTTGATGTGTTGTGGTGCTGTTGTTATGTTTTTGACAGCCTACGGCTGGCAGTCTTCACACAATCTTCAACATCATGGCTCCTCAGTCCTCCCAGTAGGAAGAGACAATTATGTCCAACTGGCACAATTAAGAAGAAACATTCAAATCAAAGAATAAATCTCAATCTGAATATTTAAGGTAAATCAATATTCATCATCCTTTTTCATGTATCATATTTTCTTCCAGCCTGCAGGAGCATTGCTTAACGTGGCTTTAAATATAGAAAATTACAGAATCCGATAAATGACAGACTGTGCTACAGGAGAGCAGTTGGAATATATTAATGTGAGAAGTGTGACGAATGTGCCAGACGACACTGGAGGGGAGTTTGTATTGGCTGGGTGTTTAAAAGGCTCGGCTAAAACTCTCTGCTTGACACTTCATAAGCAGCCTCTTACCCCCCATTTCATCCTTAACCGTGAACTAGAATTAAACAGCAACCCACAACCTCTAAATGGTCCTGTTCTCTCAACTAAAATACATCAAAATACTTTTAGATTGGCGGCGCTCATTCACTCAGAGCCTTGATAGCTCCAGGTGGGTCTCTAAGTGACTCTCTGTGTCAACTGGCCCTATTTCCACATCCTCCACATGATGACATCGTGTTTCATGTCACACGCTGCCCCATGTGCTGTGTTGTCACATGGCCATTAGTCTATTGCAGGACCGACATGCCAATGGTTGTAATCCAACACTCATAATAACAGTGATCTCCTCAAACCAGGGGGTCATGTTGATGCCACTCAGAACTCCAAACCTAGGCACAAGGTTCTACTGTGATGGGTTCAACTGCTGGTGGGTGGCTGTGGCTGTGTCTGGTCCTTGTCTCGGTGAGAGAGAAGAGGATAGATGAGTTTTCTTTTAATCAAATCAAATATCTATTTATAAAGTGCTTTTTTTTCTTTTTTGCAAAAAATCTTCCCTTCACAAGGGAAACAGCGAGACACAACGAGAAAAATGTACTGCATAAAACAAAAAGTGAAGATCAGTAACACAGATACAGTACGTTAGAGCAAACACAGAGACAAAGTGTTACAAGGAGTGTACAAGAACAGTAACATTCACGTCCATTCAGTTTAACAACAACAACAACCTCTGTCTGCGTGTCGCATCACAGTGACGATAAATACATAGGATAGTTAGCATTCCAACACTCTCTTAGCCATTAGCTGGCCAGCGCTAATACAATAATCTCATACAACTTCAATCAATAATTCATATTCCATGAGGACCATTAACACAGAGTTGGTTTACAGAGTGCTTTAAATACCCCTGGCCCCGCCCACATTTTCACTTCCACACTGTTGTTCATTTACTCTCAATCTTTCTTGCTCTTTTTCTTGCCACTGCTCTCTCGCAGACTCATCACGCACACACACACACACACACACACACACACACACACACACACACACACACACACACACACACACACACTTAGCGGGTGTGTATGTGTGTCTCTCTCCCATATTTTAGGAAACAAACATTTTAGCCGCATTTCCACCCAAAGTACTCTGAACCTATATTCCCAGGAACTACTTTTCAAGACACGAAAAGGTTCTTTCGGCCCTTTGTTTCCTGCGTTTCCCATGCGGTCTAAAGACCCGTGAATGTCAGGCAAATTACATCAGACACAATATGAATACAGGACATGAAAAAGCGAGAAATTGGACCAAAAAAATCTGTGACAATGCAATTATACGCATTTCCCAATAAGAACTGCAACAGTGAAAAAGACAGATGGATTCAACCCTCAACCTCATATCAGCAGTGAATATGAGCGTATGCTCCATACTTTCATCAGCACATCCCATGTATTTAGAGGATTCAATTATTATAGAGTTCGATTTTTAATCCAAGTGTAAAATAGTGAGGCCAAGGGCAGTTTGCAGATTAGGAGGGTTATGATTTAGTGAGTGTGCATTCTTTAATACAGCCATGTTTTGTTTTTGTTTTCGAGGTTGTTTCCCTGTTCGATAACTAAAAGTACTGCACATCGTTATGTTATCAAAAGCAACCTATATTCACATCCCACAGTGCAAGTAAACATTTGCTTGTAGCACTGACTGCTATTGGGATGAATGATCAATACATATAACAGAGAGCAATAATTATAGGTCTATGAATGTAGCTTACCACTATGGATGCAATAAGAGGACTGTGTGTGATTTACTGCATATCAAAGTGAACAAAAAACTGTTGGTTTGCATCTGCAGATGTTTAAATGGCTGAAATAATATGCGTTGAGTACTCCAATCAGAAATGTTCAGCTCTGCAAGACTGACTCTCGGTGTCAACTGGCCCTATTTCCACATCCTCCACATGATGACATTGTGTTTCATGTCAAGCACAGAAAGTCCACTTTTTGGGTGGTAAAATAATGTCCTCAGACTGGTGTAAACACAGGTTCCTTCAAGGGTTCCTAGTTCCTGGGGAATGTTTATGCGGTTGAAATGCAGATTTTGAGAATAACTTCCAAAGGGTTCTTGTGTTGTAATACCTAGGCTGAGTAATAAAGTGAAATAGAATATATAATCGCCACCACTTCCTCCTCCACCACCTCCTCCTCATACACCACCACCCCCTACATTACCAACTCTTCTATCACTCCATCACTACCACTTCCTCCTCCTTCTCCACCACTTCGATCACCACCTCCTCCACCACTACCCTCTACACCACCTCGCCCACCTCCCCCACCTCCAACACCTCTACAAAGAGCTACTCGTTTATCTTGCTGTCATTCCGTCTCTTACATAATCTACTCGGACCAATGCAGTTGAAAGCTGTGTTAACTGAGGTTTGTACTCTGAGGTTGTACTCTAGCGTACAAAAAATGGGATGAATTGCGAAATTATTCACTTGAACAGAACATGTGAAACTGGGAAGTCCTTCAAAAACAAAACGTTGTTATGGATGGACAGCTCACAGTTTTTTTCACCTCAAATTTTTCTTCTTTTGAATTCAAAGTGGACACCAAAACAGGTTACATAATCAACAAGCACATGAACTCAAAATAAATTCAAAAGGCAAAGCGCGATTAAAAGAGGTTTTTAGAAGGAGCACAGATATGTTTTCAGGTTACGTTATGTGTGTGGAACAATTATGTCTCTTTGGGGAAATTAGGCAATGTTTAGGTTGTTTCTGTGGTCTCCATGTTTGTTAACATTCGCTTTACAGCTCTTAAGGGTAAGATGACACACGCTCCAGAAAGGTCTGCACTACAAGTCAGGACATAACTCTTCAGCTATCTATAGTAGTTTTCCACCAGGCTGAAAAAAAGATGAAACTGATTTCATGCATTCACAGGGGAATATAATTTAGCAGAAGTTGTGCTTTGCTGTTTTACACTGCCCACACAGGTCAACTTGTGAATTGTATTTTTTTCATGAGATATAATCCTTCCACAACTGACCTGTTAATCATAGTACTTTTGTTGTAAACAGATGAAAGAATTAACTATGTACTACTTGTAGTGGTTTTGCTGAAGGTTTACTAGTCCAATTCTTTTTGGGACTACTAAGTTTAGTTATAGTTATGGTATCAGCTGGAGTCCCCTTGAATTGAGGGAGTAGCAGGCCATTTGCCAGTCATAGAGTGTAGTGGACAGGCTGGGGTGTATGGTTTGACCATGTTGTATGGGCCTGATACATTTGCAGTATGCTAGTAAAGCACCAGTGACTTGAATCGGAATCGAACAGTCAGTGTTGGGTGTGGAGAAGTGGTGTAATGTGGAACTTGGGTAGGTTTGAATACCAGCTGGGCTGCTGCATTCTGGATGAGCTGCAGAGGAATGGCACATACAGGCAGACCAGCCAGAAGGAAGTTGCTGTAGTCTAAATGAAAGATGACAAGAGCCTGGACCAAAAACAGTGAGGCCTTCTGGCTAAGGAATGGACATATCCTCCTAAAGTTGTGGAGCATGAATCTACAGGAGTGTTGTCACAGTAATGTTGGCAGCAAAGGACAGCTGGTCTTCCAGTGTCACTTCTAGGTTTGTTGCTGACAGAATTCTTGATATTGATGTTTTATCCCTTCCCTGGAAGAAAGAGAAGCTCAATCTTGTCCAGATTGAGCTCAGGTGGTGTGTTGACATCCACTGAGATACTATATGTTGGCCAGGCACACAGAGATTTGCACCTGGGTTTCAGACCTTGAAAATTACAGAATTAGTTGTGTGTAATCTGCATAGCTGTGGTAGGAAAAGCCATGCACGGGAATGACAGCACCCAGAGCTTGCTGCACAGAAAGAAGAGGATGGGATCCATAACAGAACCCTGAGGGACCCCAGTAGTGAGACTACAATGTTCAGACACTTGTTATAAGGTTCGTTCTAAGTGTGATCCTTGGGGTGGGATGTGAAAAGGAGATGGCAGAGCCTGAAACTCACAGTTTTTGGAGGGTGGAGAGAAGGATCAGGGGGTTCTCTCTGTCAAAGGGTGATGAAAGGTCCAGCAGAATGACGATGGAGGCGAGAGAAGCTGTTCTAGTAGTTTGAAGTTTTTCTGTGATGGCGAGCCGTGCCATCTCCGTTGAGTAGCCTGCCTTGAATCCAGACTAGTGAGGGTTGAGAAGATTGTTTTGGTGGAGATATGCACAGTGTTGGGTAAAGACAGCACTTTTCAGCATGTATCTTAATTAGGGTTTCTGGGTTTCAAACACCAATGTATATCTATATCTAACCTGTAGGCCTCCTTGAACAAGATGCTGATAACCCTTACCTGCTCCTTAATGACATGTATCTGACAAAAAATAATACTCTGAATGTTGCTTGGGATAAAAAAAACTATATTTTCTATCTTTACATTACATTACATGCATACATACATACATACATAGAAGATTATACATTATTAGTGGTCTAATCTTACTAACATCAGCTCTTATAATAAAAGGAGGAACCGTCAACCTTTGCTTCTTTCTAATACAGGAGTACATCTTCATATGCATGTTTTTATAAACATCAACTCCTTTTCTGGCCAACAATCACTGACATTATGTCACCCGGCTGGGATTTGTGTTGTCCAAATCCGACCAATGATGCCAATGGTCACAACTTTTTCGAGATTTTTACCATTCTACATTTCTATCGCTGCCTTTCTCCAGAGCGGCCCAACTCCTCAGTAAACCACCTCACCACCAGGCTCATCTCTCACCTCCTCCAGTGGCTCCTCTACCTCCCCGGGGATGTGCGGAGGCTCCTCCCGGGCCCCCGTCTGCTTTGCCACCAGCTGTAGTATAGGAGCGCAGCTGCTTTATCTAGAGCGGGGATGACATGTGGTAGAAATGTTGTTAGCCAACCTTAGTCCACAGTCCTTAGCCAACAGAAACCTGTGCTCCATCGCTGTACTGACACGAGGAGAGCCCTACTTCCCTCTCCTCTCCCTTCCTCTCATCGGTGTCTTGGCAGTGGTGGCCGCGTGCCCACGCTTCTGTGAGTCCGTTTGTCACACGGACGCGGGCAAACGGCGGGGGTGTCAGTTGGGTAACAAGCTCCTGTGCTCCGCAGACTCTGTTGTCCTAGCAGCTGGCTGTCAGCTGGAGGTTCCGCCACCTGGCCTGCTCCACGGCCAGACACGACAGCTATCTCCTGGGCTGCAGACGACCGCCGCGCTCCCTCCACCACAGACAGATTGACTGCCGGCGAGGGGGAGGTGGTGGTGGTGGGTGAGTAAGTGGGATTGTGTCGGTAGTGGTGGCGGTGAGGGGGAGGTGGAGGAGGTGGCCAGGGTAGTGGCCGAGGAGAGGGTCGGGAGGTGGAGATGGTTGGTATGGGACGTGGTGCATGGTGGGAGGTGGTCGTGTTTGTATAAAGGGGAAGTAGTGGTGGGGGGGGGGGTTATGTAAGGTTGACATAGTTGTACAGCGAGGTGGTGGCACGGAGCAGTGTTGGTAAGGGGAGGTGAGGGTGGAGGGATTGTGGTAGGGAGAGGTGGTGGTAGGCAGAGGTGGAGGTAAGGGGAAGGTGCTCTGATGGTGGCGGTGGTGGTGGTGGAGGGGAGCGGGGGTAGTGCTGGAGGCAGGGGGGGACACTTGGACTGGGCTGTATTCCAGCCAGACATCTTGACACACCTGTAGGCTGTCTGGCAGGAGGAGAAGGAAGGGGTGTGTGTGTTGCGTCTGTGTGAATGTGTGTGTGTGTGCATGTGTACACAATAGTACATGTGTGTGTGTGTGTCTGTGTGCGTGTGCACATGTATTCGTGTGTGTGTGTGTGTGTGTGTGTAAGCCATCTGCTCTCCCACCATGCCTTTCTGCAGTTGGTTGTCATGGGGATTCTCTTGTCAGGCCAACGTTTACAGCAGAAGACCTTTGTGATCGACA
>OMKI01014033.1:0-12405 GCA_900302315.1 Phycis blennoides | reverse complement strand
GCCCCAGCTGACAAGTCCCTGATGACCGTCCTGTATTCCTGGTCGTTCTCCTCAGAAACACATCCAACAATGGCTGTGTCATCGGAAAACTTCTGGATGTGGCAGTGGGTGGAGTTATGGGTAAAGTCTGAGGTGTAATCATGTGACAAAGCGTTGGCTACAGAGGCCGGCTTCTATGGAGGAGTAGGGTGGTGGCTGATGTCTAGCATCAAGGGCAATTACTGCAAAAATAAGATTAAGGTAGCAGATTTCCAGAAGTGAAATTACCTTGTTTGACACATGCCAGCAAATATTCAAGCACGTTATACAAACTGGTAAAAAAAAAAAGTTACTCTCTATATTCTGTACGTATTGATCAGAATTTAAATATCCTGATACTTTCCAATATACATTCCACTGCCTTAATATAAACATCAAGCTTAACATACCTTTCTTAGGGCCCCATTCTGTAATTTCCTATCTGGAAAATGTGAACATACTGTTCATCTATATCCTATACAGTACTGAACAAATAACTAAAGTACACTTCTTGTATCATCAGTGCTACACACAGAACACTCATCACTGCGCATCTTGTATACACATTTTATGCATATTTATTGTATTTAATTTCATATTTTTCTTTAACACGTGAATTCAAATTGTGCGGTTGTTTGGAAGTAATATTTAACCTATAAGAACCCATGGTGACACAAATGTAACAAACGCTTTAAATGTCATAAAATCTTTCTTATGCAGACAGCTTTGTGCTTGACCCTAACTCATTAAGTGCCTAAGTGACGTATACTAAACATTTTGGTGTGGTTGTGATGTCACAGTCATGTGACTGTCCCAGGATATGACCTCCCCAAAGAGGCAGTGTTACTTATTTTTATTCAGTTTACATATTTTGTTACATGAAGCAAATCTGAAAAAAAGTTGTTTAAACAGCATTACTAAAGTCACACATTTGATATATAGTGGAAATGCAAATAAAAAGGCGCTAAGCAAAAAAAACTCAAGTTGAATTATTTTCAATCAAGGGATATTTACCATAAACCCAAACCAATGTAATGTGTATGTCACATCAGATTAAGTGGTAGTATTTTAGAAAAAACATTAGAAATGTGTTCTGTGTTCCACTTGGTCTGTGGTATATCACCCATAATTTTCCTTTAAGCAGAAATGGGTCTGGGTTGTTATGGGTTAATGGAATAAAATCAAATTCCTCGCTAGATGATACGTAGCACAATCTAGCCACTACAGCAGACAGCATGATCGGAACATGGTCATTCCCGATTGGGCCATAATATGAAGAGAGACAGCCTCATTGGCCGAGATGAAGAGGACTGTGCCCCGCTTCAGGGTGATGTCAGCGAGGGCAGCTGCAGACGTGGCTGTTGCATCACCCTCGATAACCAATAGGATTCCTGCACTGTCCAAAGGAGCAACTGTGTATTGTTTTACTGATGCTGGCACCTGAGGGGAGAAGACATTTTGTGAAGTACTTCTGTACTGACCAACACAATAAAGCACTTTTGTCATTTGGAATGATTGTTTAAATTTGTGGCAGGCATGCACATGGTAAATGGTCTTCAGCAGAATTGGTAATAAAAGTCATTTTTTTGTGACCAGCATGGAGAGCTGTTACGATAATTTGATCACCCAGACCGGTATTGTCCTTTAATGCATGTGCAAAGGTGGAAGCCATGGCTTCCACATGTGTGGCCGTTCATTACCTTTATCCTCAGGACTGTGAAGTCTGGTACAGGGGGGTTGTAGATGGACACGAAGGGGTCAGAGGGATCCTGGATGGGGGGAAATATTTTGGCGCTGGCTGGAGCTGGAGTGTAGTCCAACATGTCGCAAAGTGTGTTCACGTCAATGTACTTTGGAGTCAATCCAGCACGCACAGTGTTATCTGAGCAGGCCATGCACTCAATACAGTCTGGGGAGAGAGAAGTATTGAACACGAAACATTGAGTAATGCAGCTTTAAGATACAACAAGAAACTTATCAGTCAAAATGTTGATCCAGCTACTATATTGAATTGTGTCACGTACTTTATATTTCAAGTATTTTAAGTTTCATTGGAGAGCAAAAATAAATATATTAACAATTCTGATAAGAATGTATATTCTACAAGTGTACAAAGTCCATAATCCATAATACTGGATCCTGATGAGGATGAGAGAAATAGGATCTACTGTTTTAATCCAAGAGACACCACTGACCTCCGTACAAGTATGCATGGGGTTCACTGGCCCCGAGGAACATAGCCTGGCTGGGCTCCAGTACCACATAGTTGAGAAAGTAGATGGAGAAGCAGCCAATGTCTCCTGGGTACTGGGAGTGGAGGTGTAGCAGCAGATCTCCATTACACTCAGACATGTCTTTTCCTGCTGCACCTGAAAAGGGAAATATCAAATATCGTTCAGCCGAAACAGGTAGATTGGAAAGTAGACTTGTTGACAATGCATTTTGTCAAAAATCTTTACACACAAGTTTGCAGTTTCTGAATTTGCCTTTCCAGATGGAACTTTCAGGTTTTAGAGTGTCCTCACCTTCTTCAGTGACTCTCTTCACGAGCATGTTGAGTTGATCTACAAACACTTTCTTCTCACAGTTCATCATTCTGGTGAAACATTTCTTTAAGGCCTGCCTTGTACGCACTGCATCTTCCAAACTGCAGCGCAGCTCTTCCGCTGCCTCGTTGCCCACTAGTGCATGGAACTCTGGGACAGCTGCCCATCCACATTTTTTTGATTATTATTTTTTATCAGTAAAAACTTCTACACACCATCAAACAATAAGGGGGTGCAGGGTGAACATTTAAAAACCCATAGGTTAGCCTTTCATGTTTAGACTGTGGCACTCACATGTGAGAAAGCCAAGGATCTCCTTCACTGGCCTGAAGCCACAAAGGCCCTGGAAGTGAGTGAGAGCGATGGCCATCTCCGGCTTGTGGTTGTCATCTGGGTAGTGCTCTGGAAACTGAGCATGAAGACGCGCAGCCAACTCCTGACAACAACCAAGACCGAGGAATGTGGTTACCAAGAGAACGATACAAAGATACACAGAAGACAGAAACTGCTGACCATTCACTTCACACAGTGATTGTATTGCAAATTGTACAAGTATTATGGCTGGTTGTTTATTAGCATTAAGGCCAGCAGTCACCCTAAATTGTAGTGTGTGTCCTGCATGTAGACACTCACAAAACTGCCAATGCACCACCAATGCTACCCCATGCCAAATGCTGAAACATGATCTCATTGTGTGTGTGTGTGTGTGTGTGTGTGTGTGTGTGTGTGTGTGTGTGTGTGTGTGTGTGTGTGCTCACCCTGTTGGGATGGGCTTGAATAGATAAGGCTGTGTTGACTGACAGCACCTTGAAGAGGAAGGGCAGCTGGCCCTGGAAGGTGTCTTTGACTTTGGATCCCAGGCAGCCTGGGTACTGAGCAATCCACTGGCCCAGGGTTGCCTGGCCTATACGGTTGTCCTTGATCTGAGCATCGGCTTTAGGGTGGGCCCCCATCCACAGCTAGAGGCCAGATCACAAATGGCTTTAGGTTTGAAATGAATCAATGGCCTCCAGTCATATCCTCCTGTTTTGCGTCTTTTCGAACATGTAGTAAATCATATAAAGAAAGGTAAAGGAACAAAGAGACACATATGGAACATTTGTGTTCTAGTCATCTAGTGATACACATACTAGTTAGCCTATGGTTAAAAAAATACAGACTGAAAACAATAGATCAAGACACTTGACTTAGAGCAATGCTTTTATTTTTTCTGACATTTTTTTTTTCCGTTGACCAATGAAGTACTCTGTTGAAACGCAGTATGCCCCCTTGCTCAACGTTTGAGTTAAAATATAAGCTGCCAGTTTCACTTTTGTCTCAAGCCCCACAGTAAACTACAGCCGTAATATTGACTTCTATCTCACCTCTGCATACGGTTTGTCATCTTCAATGACAGCTAGTGGGTCTCCACCAACCACCAGTTTAGCCACTTCACTGTCCAGACCCGCCTTCCCCCAGGCATAGTTCTGAACTGCGCACGTCAATGTAAATACTGAAAAGCATGTAACAAATGAGACGTTCACATCGGGCTGTAAAAATCAGCTTGTAGCGACGCTGATTTTACAACATAAAATCAGAAGGGACTTTGAGAGATATACAAGTAATAAAGTGCAGGTCTTGTGTCGCCGCAACTGCCATTCCATATAATTGAACTGCGATGCTTAATACTTCTTTCGGATAAGCCCGCTTTTCCATTAATCATGCTGAACAAATGGATGCTAATTTTAGTTACCAAACCCCAAACGCCTTACATAAAATTGTATTGGTACCCGGAGGGATAAAATGATCGTCAATAATATAGTAGAGAAACGCTTACCTCTTACTTCCTCCATGGCTGTCTTCAACAACGTCTGCTGTCAGCGTGTTGATGACGTCACGACAACTCTACGGGCTAAATAAATAAATGTTTTATTTATTATTTATTATACAACATTAATCATTGACAATTGAGTAATTCATTTTGAAAGGGTATTGCTTTCGACAACACTTGTATGTACATTTTGTATTGCACTTTGCACACTGCATATGCAATAAATAATACGAGCGCACCGGTTTTTTGGCAAAATATTATAACCAGTTATATATATATATATATATATATATATATATACATCAAATATATGGCAGAATATTCACAATTATATTTTTTATTTATTTGTAGGTTTGGAATAAAACATGAAGGCGTGAAGTTCTGGACGTGACCAGTGACGCGTCTACTGCCGATTACTCTTGACTAAACGCGCATGCGCTGCTAACTCCGTTCGAGGAAGTGGAGGGGAGACGATTTCAGCTCAAGTGTTTTGTTTATTCTTTTTTAGAAACTGTACATACAGCCTACACACTTCAAAATGTCAGCATTTGACAACAACCCATTCGCAGATCCAGCAAACGACAACCCCTTCCATGTAAGTGTATTTTTCTTACATTGTTATGAAGTAACGTTCAAGATATTGGTGACTTATGAATTGCTACAACGTCGCACGTCAGAAAACCTGTTGGGTGGAACCATGAACTGTATGGGTGGGACTCGGCGAGGTGTCTGCGTTTGTACCTTTCCCTTTTGGCTAGACGTGGCATGATTGACACACGTTCAGCCACTTGGCGAGCTACGAATGTGTCTAGGGCGGCCGTATTCATTTGCAGGAAGTTACAAACTGCCCACATTGAATGTGTGGCGTTCACTATTGTCTGTGAGTATCAACGACAAAGCCATGTCCTTACTGGCGGAAACGAATGACAAACCGTCTGCTGTGGATTTCAAGGAATTCTACATGTATGTGCCACATATATAAATATACAGGCCAAATATGGTTTTGCTTAATATCAGAATAACACTCACGTCTACGCACAGGAAGCTGTAACATTACAGCTGTCCACTGTTTGTCCACAGGGTGGGGATCATGCTAAATAAACAGTTAACTTGAGCTGAAATACCTCATCTAGACTACTGCAGTGACTTTGTGATAACAATGGAGTGTGCTGTGACCACGCACGTGTACCCCAATGAGCCTTTTGTTTTGAATACATACTTTTTTTTTCATAAAACACCTTATATGTATCATGCAAAAGCTCCCCATTGTCATACAGTAGTTTGTTGTTGCCTAGATGTGGGTGATGTACAACTAATCTCTCTCTCACTCACACACACACACACACACACACACACACAGAGAAAGAGAACCTTTTTGTCAGTTTTTCGATCCATAGCATGTTTTAGGTTTTTACAACCAGGTAATTGTATCAACAACTATAAACAACATGACCAACTCTGTTACTGAGTCATTTGAACTTCTCACAGAACCAACATGTGAATTATCATTTTGATCATTATCAATTGTAACACAATGAAAGTTTATCAGTGTTATTTCCCTAGCATTTCTTTAGGGTTGATATTCACTGCTCTCTTTATTCTCAGCTTGAGAGCCCTGCTCATTTGAAATACTTCTGCTTCTGCCAATATTTAACTTTTTTATATTTATATGACCAATAGTCAACATGTTTTCATTGCTGTAAATGGCAAAAAAAAAATACTTTTTTTAAAGAAACCATACTTTCAAAAACTAGTCTTTAGTGTAATTTGAGCGGAACATTGGGGTGGGAATGAATCCAATGGAATCCAACGCAGATATCATGTGTCACATGAGTTCCTGATGGTCAAGAACTGTGCTTATTCACGGGTTAGATCTTCTATGATCTTTTAAGTCAGATTTGTCTCCCGATATTCTCATTACCCCTCTAGTGTTTGAACTGGGTGAATGCAGTGCTTTTTTGAAACTGGACATATTTTCTTTATCATGAACTTGTCACTATGACATGACCGTTATGTGTGAGAATACATCAAAGTGGGATATTGATGTAAATGTTCATGTCCACATGTGTCGTGCTGACTAAATTAGTGTTGATGTACCTCTAATAATAGTCAGACTTCGCTTCACCAACATTGTTTCTCCCTAAAGGAAAATCATGTATAAAATGTCAACAGTAAAGTAAATTGAAAGAAAAATGTACGTTAAAATTTAATGGGTGTGATGATTATCCCTTAAAGGAAAACGCCACCGTTTTTCCCTACTGAACTATGTTCCTTCATGATCTTACACCAGTTGATAAACACCTCCCTCGCCTTCGTGCGTGCACTCAATTGCTCTGGCGCGCAGCGCTACTTTGGTAGCATGTAGCTTGGCCCATTATATTCCTTAGGATCCAAACGGGGGTGAAGTTAGAAGCGACCGAGCACTTCCACGTTTTCCCTATTTAAATACGGTTACGTGAGTAGTTACACGACCAAAGTATGGTTACACAAAATGAAACATGCCAATTTTCTAAGCGAATAAAAAGGATAACTATAATGTATGGCGGAATAACATCTGGGAGAACTTCGACGTCGGCGCAGTAATCCCCTGTTACTTCCGTCAATAGAACCAACGTGACCTGCACGCCGTCGCCTGCACTACCTGTAGTCGTTATTCTATTTTTGTCTTGGAGAGCCATATTTAATTGGTTCACTTAAAATAACGTGATACGGCCTGTGTCATTGTGTGATAGGTGTATTGCTACTTTCAAATGTAAAATGATGGCTATGTTCATGTCTTTGACATGTCATTTAGTCTGGTTAAAATAAAAAATAAAAAAGCTTTGTTGCTCCGCCTCACCTGTTGGACCTACGCCGTTACCTGGACGGACTCCACGGCGGCGTCCTTCCCTCCCCTTCCTCACCTGGGGGGCACCTACTATCCCGGCCAATCATAAAAAATATTTTAAAAAATGCATCGTCTTTTCTAATATATTTTTTTTCTAATGTTTTTCTTAATCTTAAATCAATCAAACTCAATCTTAAGATTCTGGCTCCAATAGAGTATAATGTAATATAACCCTAATCCAAATTCATCGCAAAAAAGTGGGGTCAAATAAAAACAGTCAATTTTAAATGCAAAATGCACATTTTAGGCGATACTGGAATATGTAATTATTTACCTTATAGGCTCAATTACTTCTGTTACATCGTTTTTCATTGTGAAAACATTGCCTTCCGTCTTGAATACGTCATCCTAATCAGAGACGGACAGTCGGTTGGTTTCAATGTGACTCAGTTGGCGCCCGTTTATCTGCAGACGGGGCAAGTGTTCAACCTATGAATTAATTTCTGATGGGTTTCTAATTGAGAGCACTTGTATTGTGTTGCAGGATCCATCGGTCACACAAGTTACCAACTCGACCTTGGAGTCTGTGGACCAGTACAACCCCTTCCCTGCTCATCCCAAAGTAGGTTATCTGAAATATGTTATGAAAACCGCACTTTGTGGCACTCCTTCTCATTATGAATATTGGTACCTTTTTTTATTCCCAGGAAAGTGTGCCTGCTACTACCCCAGCCTCCACCTCTCCATACCAGCCTGCGGTGCTGCAGCCCTCCACAGAGCCCAGCCCGCAGGTGAGCCATGTCACTCTTTATTTCCTAGCCCCCATCCGTCAAACACTATCGGAGACTTTTATCTCAAGCACTAGAAGCGTTCAGTGACTTTGTGTTTATGTTTAGTGCTGTGGCATGACTTTTGAGAATGATATTAGTAATCACATTTGCAGACCATATATATATTTTTATATATATTTATTACATTAACATTTAGGGCATTTAGCAGACTCTTTTATCCAAAGCGATTTACAGTAGTAATTAATACAAATGGAATTATTTCTATGGCTATTATCAAGGCCAGACATTAGCTGACCATGTGTCTTTTATTTCTAAAAGAGGAAGTGACAAAGACTGAACGACATAAGAATTGCAGTGCAGTCTTCTATATATTTTCTAAATTTTTCATTTTTATTTTATATATTCTTTATACCCTCTCTAGGTTAAACTCTTGCTATTGCGTGAGTTTATATTACTGGCTACACCCCCAGTAAACCCCCCCCCCAAAAAAAACAAAAAAACAAAACTGTGTTGTACAAGAGAGCGAAACCTGATGGGCCACATGGACCCGCCCTGAAGGGAAAAATGTTTGTCTTATTGCTACCTTGTATCATTGTGAAATTAGATTGATACCACGCTCTTTGCTTTCAAAATGCCCGTACTTGTATTTAAGGGAACTGTCACATCTTTGCCATGTCATGAATATTGGTTTATACTCCAACCTCTCTTTCTACAATAAGCTGCATTATAGATGTCTTTCGGTTTCTGTCTATCGCTATTTTGTATTCCTTACAGTACGATATCGACTTGCCTTTGCAGCCCTGTTGTCACATGGCTATTTACCAGAGATGGACAGTAACCCCCCCCCTCCCCACACACACACACACACACACACCTTGCAGGCAGCGGCGTCTGCTGCCCATGCCAACCTGCTGAGGCAGCAGGAGGAGCTGGAGAGGAAAGCTGCCGAGCTGGACCGCCGGGAGCAGGAGCTGCAGAGCAGAGCCCCAACAGGTCACTATGGCAACTGCAGCCCACCCGTAGACAGAATGGAAAGAGTGGCAGCACAGTGGTCCCATCCAGTGGATAATGTATTCAAGTCAAGTCGTATTTGTAACTCACTGGCGTTGAGGGCAGTGATGTTAATAATTATTTGAAACCCAGTTAACAGGGCTCTTCAAGATGGTGAGCTTTTATTTTATTTCAAAACTAAATTAGCAGGTAGCTTTAGACCATACACCGATAACTTGTTTGAGTATACTATAGTTTTATAAAAACACTGAATTAAATGGACATTGATTCAAAGGTGGTTAGATTTATCGGATTGGGTTATTCTTTAACTCTGTTCTCTTTGCGTAAACAGGTTCTGGCCATCAGGTTAGATTTGTAGTGTTGTGGTTACTCTTTAACTCTGTTCTCTCTGGATAAACAACAGGCAAGGAAAACAACTGGCCTCCTCTCCCAAAAAGCTTTCCCATCAAACCTTGCTTCTACCAGGACTTCTCCGAGGACATCCCAGAGGAGCACCGTAGGGTCTGCAAGATGATTTACTACCTGTGGATGTGTGAGTACACCAAGGTGGCATTGTAAAGCTGTGGGAGGTCTTGCTGGTACCTGTTGTTGAATGAATACTCTAGCAATGGATGATGCCACACTGCACCTCGGTGGTTGCCCACTCCACCTTGGTTGCTTTTACTGGGCTTCTCCAGAACCAGGACACAAGGTGGTGTTGGTGAAAAACTGTTTATTGTAGAGTTTAAAGACAGTGATGGATGCAGATGTGATCCAAGCTGCCATGTAGACGAGTGTGTGTGGTGATGGCTGGTTTAACCTGTGCACATCGATTGGACTCTGGGCCTGGGTGAGACTGCGCCTGTTGTACATTTACATTTACATTTACATTTAGGGCATTTGGCAGACGCTTTTATCCAAAGCGACTTACAAAGAGTACATTTGTCATAAGAAGGTACAACATTTCATTGCAGCTAATACAGTAAGAAAGTCACCAGAACAAGTTTCAAGCATTTCAATTGCTAGATTAACCATTGCCAGTATACAACATCTCTGACTAAGTGCCAAGTTACCAAGTGCGATTAAAGTGCGATCAAAGTGCTAATTTACAAAGCGCAGTTAAAGTGCCAAGACGTACAACAAACAAGTGCATGAGGGGAAGCTTATGCAGGGTTCAGATGAACTCTGTTGTACATTGAGCAATCAGTCTGACTCGGGCTGGTTGAGGCTGCTTAATCCAGCTGTCATCCACACACACACACACACACACACACACACTCCACAAATTCCATCATCACCGCAAGGCTTATTAGAATTTGGTTTGCGTAATAGTATCCACTTTGAGTCATGGCTATTGATGCATTCAAATCTTCAACACATTGTACAATCAGCGGCCACCACCCAACCCACGCCTGCCTGCAGGTCAGTGTAGATATTATATATATCAGCTGTATGAAAAGTAGCTGCACAAAGATGAAACATTTTACTTAGCCGCCATGTCACAAATCAGACTTGAGTAGATCAAAAGTGACAGGGAGGCCGCTGAATAAACGGTGTGTCTCACATCCTCTCAATTACTCAATCTCATGACCAATGGTGTTGCGTGGAGCCTGATCTCTTTAAATAGACGTCTGCTTAAGTCCTAGGGTCAACGCCTACATTTGTGTCGATGCGACATTATTTGAGGCATCAAACTGCATGCCGGTATCCGTTTGGGGGACGAATAGAATTTACAAATCCCAGTTGTTTGTCGGCACACAACCGAAGCATTCTGTTGAAAGCCTCGTCTCGGTAACACAAGTTATTGTAGGGACCACTTAGCCACCAAAAGTATCTTGACAATAAGTCAGATGACACAATTACCAGTGGAAAAGCAATGAGTTACGGATTCTACCGGCGCTGTTTACAGTTGCAAAGAGTGTCTGATAAAAAAAAAAAACAATTTCCTGTGCAATAATGCTGTTGTACACTTGGTCTGTAAATGCCACTTCCCTTCGCGCGTCAGACTGTGAACAAAGAGGCATGTTTTCAGAAATGAAACAGCTTTTTTTTTCCCGCCCAATACTAGTATTAAAATCACACGACAACTTAATTGAAATTTAGGCAATTTCAAATGTAAATGATAAAAAAACACTTATTCATTTGTCATCTATTTTATTGAGTCATTTGCCCACTCCATCCAACTCCATAACATACTGCAAATTGAATAAAAATCATGCACCTGAACCTGATAAACCTGGTTTCAATTCAAATGAAAATCATATTGGCGGTCTTTTGTTTTATTCTGCATTATTTTATTATCATCATCATCATTGTCATTGACGTCTTCAACAACTCTTGTTCTCCCATCCACAATCCCCGACCCCCCTCCACAGTCAACTGTGTAACCCTGTTCCTCAACCTTCTTGCCTGCTTGGCTCTCTTCACCACGAATGCTACTTATGGTATAGACTTTGGCCTCGCCATCCTCTGGATGATCCTCTTCACACCCTGCTCCTTCCTCTGCTGGTACCGACCAGTGTACAAGGCCTTCAAGTGAGTGTCCCGTCCCGGTCAGCATTGACGTCTGGGTCCACTCCAAAGAAAGCCAAGGCTTTAGTCGTTGCCACTGTATTTAACATAATTGTTATTGAGTTGATGGAAACCACCGGTTTGTTACTTTCAGGTCCGACAGCTCCTTTAGCTTCTTCTTCTTCTTCATGGTGTTTTTCTGCCAAGTGGTGATCTTCGTCATCCAGTCAGTCGGCATCCCCAAATGGGGCAATAGGTAAGTCCAATCTTGACTGTGTTTTGGACTACACTTAAAGGAAAACGCCACTGTTTGTCCATACTGAACTATGTTCTTCCCTGATCTTAGACGAGTTGATACATACCTCTCTCGCCTTCGTGCGTGCACTCAATCACTCTGGCGTGCAGCGCTACTTTGCTAGCATGTAGCTTGGCCCAGTATATTCCTTAGGATCCAAACGGGGGTGAAGTTAGAAGCGACCAAGCACTTCCACGTTTTCCCTATTTAAATACGGTTACGTGAGTAGTTACACGACCCAAGTATGGTTACACAAAATGAAACATGCCAATTCTCTAAGCGGATAAAAAGGATAACCATAATGTATGGTGGAATAACACCTGAGAGCACTTCGACGTCGGCGCAGTAATATCATCACTCCTAAAAGATCCTCTCCCCATCCCCCTCATACTTCCGTCAACGTGACCTGCACGCCGTCGCCTGCACTACCTGTAGTAGTAGTTTACGTTGGTTCTATTGACGGAAGTAACGGGGAGGGGTGATGATATTACTGCGCCGACATCAAAGTGCTCCCAGGTGTTATTCCGCCATACATTATAGTTATCCTTTTTATCCGCTTAGAAAATTGGCATGTTTCATTTTGTGTAACCATACTTGGGTCGTGTAACTACTCCCGT